>JALPCE010000188.1:0-46372 GCA_026538705.1 Aureobasidium sp. GC_Fusr_1
CCCGCAAAGCAGCGCCTCCAGTCCCCAAGAAACCGTCAACCCTACGCTCGGAATCTCCAGTTAACACCAGAGATGAGAGTTTTGCTCCGAAACTTCCACAGAGGATTAATACGTTGCCGTCTTTGCGGGAGCCGGTTGCGAAGAGTCTTTCTATGCTTATGCTTCCGCCGCCGAGGAGCAGTGCGGTCGAGGTTAATAGTAAAGGGATTGAGAGGTGGTCGAGACAGGCTAGTAGTGGCAGTGAGGATGGACCGCCTTTGCCGCCTAGAAGGGGTACGGGTATGAGTCAGAGGAATTTGTTGGATGATGAGGATGATGGGGGTATGGCTGGTTGGAAGCCCTTGAGACCTAATTGAGGAGTGAGAGCGAAAAGATGCTTTGTTTGGTTGCTCATTGTGGCAAGAGCTGCATGGTTTGGTAGCACTTGCCTCGATGGCTCGTATCAGAGACTCGGAGAGGTTCTTCTTTAAAACCTCAAACTAGATATCTTTTGCAAATGCTCTCATCTACATTCGCGTACACTTTCACAGCAATACAGCTATCATCATATCTTGATATATTGACCCTCAGGCACACGTCATGTTTCCTGTTCACGAGCCACTCTCAAGCGTTCATAACATCCACGTTACCGCCCTTGGTCTCGTCTCCGCCCTTGGCAAACGCCTCTCTGCTCTTCTGCTCAACCTTGATGTTCCAGCCAAACTTGTCTTCGTAGCGACCAGTCTGGATGCCCTTGAGGTTGTCAAGCAACTTGAGGCAGACAGGGCCAGGTTCGTCAGAGTCTAGGTAGGTAAAGGTGTCGCCGCGGCTCTTCATGGTGATGCTCTTGATGGGGACGAGAGCTGCTGCTGTTCCGGCAGCGAAGACCTCGTCGAAAGACTTGATTTCGTCGTAGTTGATCTGTGAGATCGTGTTAGTTAATGCAGACAAGAGGGGGCGGAATGATCGGTCTTACAGCTCTCTTCTCGACAGTCCAACCCAAGCTGCGTGCAATGTGACACACACTATCTGCCGTCACACTCTCAATGACGTTCTTGCTATCCGGCACCACCAAGGTAGTCTTGTCACCCTCCTTCTTGACACCCAAGAAAGCAGAAGTGCTAAACTCATCAATCTCGGTTCTTGTCCTGCTGTCCAGGTGCAGAGTAATGCCATAACCATCATTCCTAGCTCTTTCGCTGAACCTGAGTACAGGAGCATAGTTTCCACCCACCTTGGCGGAACCTGTACCATGAGGAGCCGCACGATCAAAGTCCTCGAGGATGAGTGCGGGCACAGAGTGCACACCGTGGTAAACACCCACAGGCAACACCCAAACCACAAAAGTGTACTCTTCAGGCGGGCTGAGGCCCAATTGTGCAGAACTGCCAAACAGCAATGGGCGAATGTACATGGCTGCTCCTGTTCTAGCCGGCGGCACAAACTCTGCGTTCAAAGCTACGGCAGCCTTGACGCACTCTTCAAAGTGCTCGACGGGGACTTCGGGCATCGAGACAAAGGAAGCAGAGTGTTGCATGCGTTTGGCATTCATGTCGGGGCGGAAGATGGTGATGGCGGAGTCGTCGGGCGTACGGAAGGCCTTGAGGCCCTCATAGCACTGCTGGCCGTAGTTGAGACCCGGGGCCATGCCGTGGATACGGAGGTAGGGCGAGGTGACGAATTCGGGAGCGGTCCATTTGCCGGTCTTCTTCGAGTAGGTGGATTCGATGTGGCCGTTGACTGATGAGGTGTTAGAGACGTGTCCTGAGAAATCGAATGAGGCCAGAGGACGACATGCCTTCTCTGACTTGGAAGCCAATGTTGTCCCAGTCTAAAAGTGTATTGAATTAGCTATGTTGAGGTATGAGGCCGGAGACGATGGAGGGGTGTACCAATGGTGTTGACGGGAGTAGGAGGGAACGAGGTAGTCATGACTGCAAACCGATTCAATTCTCAGACGACAGGAAGTAACAATCAATTGATGTAAAAAGAAGAAGGAGCGATTCAGGACAAAAAGTGTCGATTGACGATCGATCAGCTCCGTAGGGCGTGCGGACCTGACATCTCCATGCGCGTTTCCAGCCACCAGGGTCCAGGTATGATTCACAGAGCTTATTCTCCTTGTTTGTCAATCATTTTGTATAATACTTGTTCGGAATATACGAAATCAGTTCTCCGTTGGAGGCTGGCAGTGCGTGACACAGGGAGACGTAACTCCTCTATATGACAAAAGAAACAAAAGAAACATGATATCGACCCAAAAAGCCCAGCCATAAAGGGTATCATATGCTTCGCTCCGAAGACCACCAAAATGCCCAAAAAATGCTCCCGTGCTGCTGTGAAAATCAATCAAAAGAGTTTGTTGTTGCCGGCCTTGCCATCGTAGAAGCGCCTGCGTGCTCTATTCAACATCTCCTCCCTTCCGCTAACACTTCTGCCCACTCCTGGTCGTGTTGGTTTTTGCACTCTTGTCCTCCTATCATCGAAGCTCTTGGATGTGATGCGCTGAGTGAGGCGTCGTTGATTCTTGCGACCCTTGTTGGAGGGAATGACCATGACACAGCACTTCTCAGAATCGCTGGACTCGATCGAAGTGGTCGATGTATCGTTCTCCTCTGCTTCAGACAGATCCATATCAACTGCTGCATGAGGCGATGACGCTGCTGAGGCTTCTGAGTCTTCTTCCTCTGCCTCGTCTTCTTCGATATCGGCTGTCGAAGATGATTGAGGCTCTTGTACGATGTTCTCAAAAACGATCTCCGACTCTTCCTGGATTGGCGATTGATTGTGGAGTTGGCGCTTCGAGGGTATGATGGAAGGAGTCTGGAAAGCATCTGCAGTGACAGACAGTTCCGTCGAGGGTTCAGTTGGTGTGGTATATGATGCGGCAGGCGTCTTGTATTGTGTCATGGGAGTGGCTCTTGCTTTGGCCTGGATGGTGGCAGGTGTCTCGGGTACGTCGCCCAGCATCTCACGCCTGAGCTGCTCCTCTGCGGCCAGGTTTCTGACAGGTGACAAATTGCGGGTTGTGGGAGTCTGTGGTGGAGCGAAGATGCCAAAGAAAGGTGTAGCCTTGAGTGCAGGAGTAGGGGCAGAAGCGCCAGCCTCGCGCATGAGTTGTTCGGCAGCGGCTCGGTTGACTACTGGAGAGGCCTGACCTGCGAACGGAGTGGCTGGAGGAGCGAAGGATGGCGTAGGCGGGACATGGGATCGGGAAGAGCCAGGGGCCTTCTCAGGAGTGTCGACATGTCCTGTGTCGTCTGCGGGAGATAGCGTGCGGCTTGATGCATGGTTGGAGTTGGACGAATCTGACCGAGTCACCTTGACAACGGTAACGTCGCCCTCTTCATTCGGCCGGCTGAAGGTGCCCGACAGGCGAGTATAGAACCCCGACAGGAACGACATGGTGCGTTTGTGATGATGAAGAAGAAGTCGTGTTTCAAGTGTCGGAGTGTTTATTTGTTAAGGGTCCCACTTTCAGAGAGTCCGAGCGCCAGCAACGGAGCAAGAGGCTAATCGCCGAGGCTTGTCGAAAAGTCTCGCCGCAAGCAAACTGACATTTTATCGTCCATACCAAACACCACAACACACATCAATCAAGATGAGCATCGACGAAATGCAAATCGACTCTGAAGTCGCCGCAGGCTCCAAGCCTCGCCTTCCCGTCACTGTCACCAAGCCCATTCCCTACACCTTCGACCTTGGCAACCTTCTCTGTAACGACACCAACCCTCTGCCCACCGTGAGCCAAATCGCCGAGACCGACATCAAGAACGCTGCTCGCGACTGCGCCCAGGCCCTCATCAACCAACTCCTCTCTACATGCCCCATCACAAAATCCGACGACAGCACCAGCGTCACCCTCGGTCTACCGACTCCCACCACCCATCTGCCTCGCGAGAAGCCCGTCCCCGAGGAAAAGCCCATGACCAAGTGGCAAGAGTTTGCCAAGAAGAAGGGTATCAAGGACAAGAAGCGCGACGGCAAGCTCGTCTACGACCAAGCCTCTGGCGAATGGCTGCCCAAGTACGGCTACAAGGGCAAGAACAAGGACGGCGAGAACGACTGGCTGGTCGAGGTCGACGAGAAGAAGACGAGAAAGGATGGCGGCGAACACGACGCCAGAAAGGAGAGGAGAGAAGTGAGAGTCGAGCGTGTCAAGCGCAACGAGAGGAGGATGCGCGCAAACGAGCGCAGAAACCAGCCCGACAAGTCATGATCTTCCACCCATCACATCTCTTCCTTTTCCTCGGATTTGCACAGCGATGGCGTTTTACGGTTCCGGGATATGGGCATGAAATCATCGTTTGCGCCAGGGTTTTCTGCATGTCATGCACACACACAAAAAAGTCTTTGTTCTTTCGTCTGTCAAATATCCTCCATGTCAAAATCACTTTTTCCAGAGACTGGCCCATGTCTCAAGAACATCCTTCCAAGTTATATAGCCAAGGTGACAAGAATTATAACCTTTTTCTCTATCCCAAGAATTCGCCAGCGACCAGAACCTCCCATGATTTGCCAGTGTCCCATGAATTCTCCATCAGATGTCGTGCATTTCGTACCTGCATTAACGATGATTAGTCTTTCGTTCGAGAATTCGGAAATACTCAGGAAAATATCAACTCACATAAGTCATGCCTAATCCTTCAACCAACTTGAGTCTCTCCAAGATCATATCTCGGTCTTCGGGGTCCTGAGCATCGCACCCAGCCGTAAACATTGGAAACAGCAGACTCGACTCTGCAGTGCCACCTCTCCTTACACCCTTCAACGCCTGTAGGACAAGCTTGACCGAATCCTGTATCTCTGGATCCGTCGATGGTCTACCGAGCACTCGTCGGTTTAAATGGATCAAGCCAGCGAGATGGAAGGATTCGTTCACCGAGACCATTTCTTGGAGTTCTAGTCGTGCTCTCTCGCTGATTTTTGCGTCTTCGTCTCTGCTGTGGCGACAGCCTCTTTGTACATGATGTCTACTGTGTGACAGTTCTTGCTTTAGAACCTCGGCTTCTTTGAGCACATCTTCTGAGGGTTGCCAGTCTGGGTCCATATTGCCTTGAGCATCGATGCGCTGGGCACCGCATTGACGAGCCAATCTTGCTACTCGAGCGAGCAGACTGATGCAACAATTCGTAAAGCCAAAGAAACAATCAATGGTGAATCCGTAGGCGTCAGACTGGTTGTCCGAGTCGAACATCATGTACTCGTCGTCTAGTGGCGCTTGGTTCCGGTGTCCAGATAAGGAGCCAATGACATCCAGATAGGCGAACCATCTTGCTAGGAAATTGACGAAAGGATCGCCGCCATCACCTCTGTCTCTGAGACCGCCACGAGAGATGATGATCTGTCGGGCAATCTCGAGATGGCTTTGCCAGGGAATCGGTACATCAAGGCTGTCAGGGTTAATGCACTCGCGCGATGCCAACATGATTGCAGTCGTCAATGTTGCATTTGACACTGGCTCGTTCGAAGAAAGCGACCGTCGCAAGTCCGGAAACACATCACGCAGCCATGTTGCGATACGGTTGACAGGTTCCGGGTGAGAGAGCAGACGCGCCCGGTGCGATGCCGAGTATGCCAGGAGTAGGTTAAGTAGATTCGCATTCTGTACAGCAACTAGACATCAGGTTAGAAGACGGCTGGGTCTCAAGCTCATGTTATACGTACTGCGAGGTAAGGTGGTCTTCATAGGATTGTCAGGACAATCATGCGGCACCAAGATGCGAGCCGTATGATTCAAAAAGTGGTGGAAGTAGATGAGATTCATGGGGCTCTCCAATAGTTGTGTAGGTAGTGGTTCAAGGTCCAATGGTATTCGTATCGGCACGGGGCGAGCATAGTAGCCACCTCGCTCAAAAGCAGGTTTCTCGATCGAGAAATCGAACAGTTGCGAAGGTGACCATGCGACGTCAGAAAGTGTGCTAGGAGAGCTCATGGATGTCGCAGGTGTCTGTGAATTGATTGCGCCATTGTCGTCGTTCTTGGGTATGTCCAGATCAGGTAGTCCATAGTCATAACCGTATATCATGAAACCGTCTTCACACCTTCGGTGGCCACTACTGAATTGCTCGTAAGATGACCTAGGGCTAGCATGATCTCCAGCCGGACCTGACAGCAGATAGTTCACGGAGAGCCTCCTCAAGCTAGGCGATGCGTAGGCACTCGAAAGACCAGGAGTAAGGGGAGAGGGCGCAGAGTGATTTACAGATGCTCCTGGAGAGGCTTGATCATATGGCGAGAAGGACGAGCTACTAGGCTCAGGTAGTCCAGGTCGAGCAAATAACGGTGGAAGACTACGTGGTGGGCCATCGCCGGAGTCCAGTCTGATCCTCTTAGCCCTGTCTTCGTTGGCCCATCCAAACTCATAAGGCGAAGGTGGCCGCGTGAGGCTAGGACTTCGATAGTATTGCCCCGTTGGAGGATTCATAGAGGAATATGGATCTGGCAGCGCGAATTGTGGTAAGGAGGAGTAGGAACCAGTCGATTCAAATTGAGCCGGCGATCGACTTGTGTGTGAGCTGTGCCGAGATTCGAGTCCAGCATTGTAGTCGAGTGGTGTCAGTTGAATGTTAGCATCGTTGCCACTTTCTCTAGGTGTAGCTTCTGGCCCAAGATTCTGGATTCCAGGCACAGAAGATGTCTGAACCGAGGGTGAGGCACTTGCAGTTGGTGGCACGCTCGGAGCAGCAAAGTTGATGGTAGAAAAACCAGAGGTTGCATTGGCCATGGCTGAAAAGGCATTCTGCTCCTTTTTACTTCTGCCTCCCCATTGCAGCTTCAAAGAGTAGTCGCATTCTTCATTCTGCTTCACACAGTTGGAGCATCGAGGTTTTGCTTCGTCACATTTGACCTTTCTGTTCTTGCAGCCGTGGCATCCTGTACGAGAGCGCTTCTTTGGCTCGCTGCCAGAGACAGGTGGTTTGCTCTGAGGCATATTGAGCTGTCGGGCGAGCTCGGCGTGCTTTGTTCAATGCAGTCTCGTATACATCCTAGGACAGTTTCCTCAAAGTCATCCACGATTCAGCGTCTTGGAGCAGTTGTATGATGCGACAGTCCGAAGACTATCTTCAATGAGAATTATTGGACAATATCCATAGAGATCGACCGACTCAGTGGCCTTGACGAGAAAATACACCTCGGCCAGCCCTTCTTATCAATCATCCGATGAACCCGAGATAAGCCAAAACGGCTAGGGTTTCCCACATGCGAACATGATTTCCCGCGATACATGCTGGAAGCTCTCAAAGTCCATAGACATATTGACTTGGAGTATGGTATCCGAAAGAAGCCTAGAGAATCTGGAATCTGTCAATTGGTACAAGACAAGTGCATGTTGCATAACAACTTTCAAGCTTCATAAATCCTCAGCGTACCGACCAATTGGAATCGAGAAGGACTACATGCACCCGCCCGAATTGCCCTCTCGCAGCACTATCCAGCCACCTACATGATGGTCTGCATAGCTTTGTAGCTATGCCTTGCTGGATGTCCACAGTCGATCGGTTGGTCACTGTTCCGGCGACAGTTGACAGAACCTTCATGCTTCGGGTCTTGGAGCATCCGAAGCCGGCTTTAACGGACCTCCAGGTGGGAATGCTCACTAATAAACGTCACCAATACCCCATAATGGCAGACTCGTCTCTTTCTTCTTGGAGAGGGAGAGGCCTGCTAGGAACCTTGACTTGCTGGACATACGTGCATCTGTAACCATGTCGACAAAAACTGCTCAGGAACTGCTATTACGCCACCCTCAACAGAGGCTCGACTCTCCCTCTCGAGGCACGAGTGCTGCCCTCCACGTATGACTGTTTTTTGTGTCTGGAAGCAAGAGCAAGGATGATTGACACGCAACACAGCTCCTTGGTCTATCTAGTTTTGCATACTCTTTCTGGTGGCTAGAGGCAAACCCCAACCCTGTCAATGATTCCTATGGCCGTCACTTCCAACACTTGACCATTCTCGGTCTGACCTTGGCCACGTTGACCTTTGTGATCGGACTGCTGGCAGACATCACCATGTCTACGCGTCTGTTCAGAGTCAAGAACATCCTCTCCGTCACCAGCGCACCCATGGAAGTTCTGATTAGTATCTTGTACTGGGGTCTCAAAGGCGTATGCCATGACATTCTGCCTGTATCTCTAGGTGCCAACTGACAAAAACAGGTCGACGAGAGTCTCGTTCTCCCCGACTGGGCACCCAGGATTCCCTTTGGCGCGGACTTTTCCTTCCACGCCGCACCTTCGATTGCACTTATCTTGGATCTGCTCTTCTTCTCTCCACCTTACACCGTTTCCGTGCTACCGGCTCTGGGCATTAGCAGTGGCATTGCCGTCTCGTACTGGTTCTGGGTTGAGGAATGCTACAGGCACAATGGGTGGTATCCTTATCCCATCTTCGATGTGTTGGGCACTACTGGCAGGGTTGGCCTCTTCGCGGGTAGTGCTGTCGTCATGACTTGCAGTACTCTCTGTCTGAAGTGGATGTACAATCGTGTCAATGTGCATGCCCAGGATCTCAAGAACAAGCCTACGCGAGTATAAACACATTACGTGAGACGACAAGACACATGGACATTTAGGTGCGACGCCATGGCATACACATTCACCCAACAAGAAAACGGAAGATGGTGTGCAGAAAGTCCGCGGTCAAGCGGACAGAAGATCATATTCTTAATGTTAGGCAAACACCAGCTCTGGTTGCAGGTTCCACGGATACTCAATACGGCTCCTCCCTGTACATGACCCATACTCCGATACCATAGCCCCTCGAGGCTCCAGCCACCAACGCCACATCAATGCATCACTGCCACAGGTGCAACATAATGTAATCAACAGAGAAAGGAAAACATGAAGAAGAATAGCCATCCGGCTCAGCAACACGAAAAGGGAAAGAAAAGAAACGCTTCAACGGAACAAGACCCAGCCATGAAAACTCCTAGAGGAAAGAAGACGAAGCAAGGACGATGCTTCTATGCGTTGGCGATGGGCTTGGTTTGGCCCTTGCCGGCGAAGACGCCAGCACCAACGGCCTTGCTGATACCGATACCCAGACCACAGGCAAGGGCAACCACGAAGGCAGCGACGAGAATCTTGAACCATAGTCTTTGCTTCTTGGTGATGCTGCTCCACCAGGCGTTGATGCTGTTGCAACCACAGGCTCTGGCAGCTCTGCGCTTAGCTCTCTCGGCCTTGTCCTGGTTACGGAGTGTCTGCTTGGTTGGCCACATTGTGCACTCTTTGGTGCGGCCATCGAAGCTCGAGCGGGACCCGGTGGGGACAGCCGATACGGTAGCCATCTCCGAAGGAAGGTTGAGGTCCGAGCCAATGAGGTTTGAAGTGATGAAGTAGCCCTCTTTGCGGGCAGCCTCAAGGTCGTTGTCGTGGGCGGTTGGGAGTGTTTGACGAGAGATCTCGGCAGAAGGGGCAGCGTAGAATGGGGTCAAACGCTCTTCGTCAGGTATCAATGGCGAGTCGACGGTGACAACGGGACTGAGCGACTTGGGGGTGTCGAAAACATTGGGCGCGAGGTGGTTTTGGGTCTTGGTGGGTGTGTCGACGGTCGCACCAAAGGTCACCTCATCCTCGAGGTGGTTGTACTTGGAGGCACCCATTGTGTATGATGGTATTTCGTCGATGGTCGTTCGGGATATTGATATCGACAGGCGATGGAGACTCTTGTGGATGTGGTTGGAAAAAGAGGACCAGGGGATGGACAAGGAAGGCGGAGGTGCAGCGGCTCTTGCGTCGTTGTAGTGGATGGTGGTCGACGGGCTGTGCACACGATGGGGCACTATGCAATGTGTTCGGAGCAGTCAAAGAGCTGGGAGAGGGGCCGGCAAGGTATAAGAGGTGGACAAGAAAAGCCGCTACGGTAAAGGCGTCACAATGAAATGTCGTTCGAGAAGAGAGTTGGAAGTTGGAACGGGGGGAGGACGAACAGCCAGCAGCGAGGGCTGCACGGTCGTTTAGATAGCATAGCACCAAGGCTTGTGCCCGCACCTGCACAATACGCCCATACGCTAGGTTCTTTTTCCAGGCTAACATTCAGTCCTCTCTAGCGCTCCATTTTGGTTTTGCCAATTGATTCACTGAACATGGTGCAAGCCTTCCCGCCCGTCTTCAGCTCTTTTGGCTGCTGTTCGACAGAACATGGGATCTTCTTGACTCGTCTGCTCTCAGCGCTGTTTGGTCTGCTGAGCCCAGACCCTAATTACCCCTGATCCGCACGCTTCTTCGCGCCAGCAACGCTCGACGGCCCATTCTCCGCCCCCAGGACGCGCAGCCTGGACACCTCGTCGCCGCTCATGAGAAACATGGCTGGATCAGACAGACAAACAACGCACATCTCGAATGACACTACTATTCACGAACACCTCAGCATAGTTTACGGCTCGATAAGGCCCCCTCAACAGATGTAAAAGTTGATTGCGTACGTGCCGCAATTGTTTGACTGACATCGAACGATTCGGTTTCAAGCACATTTCGATAACCTTGCAATCAATTTGTCCCCAATCGGCCCGCCCAATCGAGTCTGGGGTAAAATACCAAGACCATACTCCTTGCTCGAAGCTACGCGGAGGCTAGAGTGCAAAGAAGACGCTGGGCGCTTCTCAACCTTTGGCCCAGAAGTGCTTCAGCACGTTGTGGAGGCGTGGCCGTTCAAACACTCTCTGCTCCATCACACCCGCGAGGCAAAATCCAAGCGACGTTCTCATGCCTGCTGATAGGCTGCTCTGCCCGCTCTAGGCCGTCGCCGACGTGCCACACGCCCTTGTGGTTCGTCGGTACCTTGAGCAAGCACCCCAAGATTCCAAGAAGTCTGCTGATTGACGGCTGTCTCACTTGCGCCTGATTCTACGTTGATCTGGCATCTCGAATCTTTATATCCGGTTGGTTGTGACAATGATGCATTCTATGTGGCTTCACTGAGCTCGTCGAAGAACATCTATCGAAGTGTTGCTAAACCCGACCACCCATGCAGTCTCTCCAAACGGGGGTATCCATGCAGAGTCCTGCCTCAAAACGCTGGGGAAATCGATAGAACATGCTGGGGTTCGGCTTCATGGCATCATGGCGGAAACGTTAATGAGCGCGACGCACTCTTCTGTCACTGAATCGACCTTGGCTGTGTTCAGTTGTCGATGCCAATGTGCACGTTCTTCTCGCCCGGAGGAAGCACTTTCTCCTCTTTTTGACCCTTCAGGTTGGGCAACTCGTCCACTGCCTCTGCAATAATTCTGAGCGAAGTCTCAATTTGCTCCTTGGAGATGACGAGAGGAGGTGCCAGACGAATGATGTTTTGGTGAGTGGGTTTAGCCTGCAGTGCCGTTAGCCTTGGGTTTCATCAACGTTAGCGAAGCTTTTCTTACCAAGAGACCCTTCTCCTTCATCAACATGCAGAGATCCCATGCGCTGTGGCCATTGGTCTTGCTTTCGTCGATGACGATGGCGTTAAGCAAACCCTTACCACGAATCAAGGAGATCATTGAGTTCTTGGACTGGATGTCGCGAAGACCTTGTCTGAACATCTCACCAAGGACCTGAGCCTGCTGGACCATGTTCTCTTCCTCGATGATCTCGAGTGCTCTGATAGCAATAGCGGAACCAAGAGGGTTACCACCGTAAGTGCTACCGTGAGTACCGGGCTCGACTGTGAGCATGACCTCCTTCTTGCCGAGGACAGCAGAGACAGGGTACATGCCACCACTGATTGCCTTGCCGAGGAGGACAAGGTCAGGCTTGATACCGCTCCACTCATGACAGAGCATCTTGCCGGTACGGGCAATGCCGGTCTGGATCTCGTCGCAGATCATGAGGACGTTGTGCTTGTCGCACAGCTCACGTACTTTCTTGAGGTAGTCCTCGTCCGGGACGACAATACCTGCTTCACCCTGAATGGGCTCGACCAGGAAAGCGGCAGTGTTCTTGCCGTGCTCCTCAAGCACCTTCTCGAGATCTGCAACGTTATTGTAGCGGATGGGCTCATCGTTGGTAGGGTTCGAAGAGCCGATGTTGGGCAGGTAGGGGCCGTAGTTGTCTCTGGACTCGGGGTCAGTGGACATGGTGATGGCAGCGAACTAAAGCATGGGTTAGCTTGCGCACAAGGACAATTGCGTGTGACCGTGGAGTGCTTACTGTTCTGCCGTGGAAGTTCTCTTGAGCGGAGAAGACCCAGGCCTTGTTCTCTGGAATGCCCTTGACCTTGTATCCCCATTTACGCGCAATCTTGACGGCGGTCTCTACAGCCTCAGCACCAGTGTTCATGGGCAAGACCATCTCGAAACCCAACATCGAAGTGACCTTCTCGGCGAAACGAGGGAAGACATCGTTGTAGAATGCGCGAGAGCTGAGTGTAAGTCTTGAAGCCTGTGCAACGAGAGCCTTGACGAGTTCGGGGTGGCAGTGGCCTTGGTTCACGGCGCTGTATGCTGAGAGGAAATCGAGGTAGTGCTTTCCTGCGTGCTGTTAGCCCCTCTCCTTGTACATGGATTGCACACAGTAGAGATACCTTCTGGGTCCCAGACGTCTACTCCCTGTGCCCTCGAGAAGACGACTGGCAGAGGGTGGTAGTTGTGTGCAGCGTATGCGGATTCGGCAGCGATGGCGGTAGCAGAAGTCGCCGAGTGGTAGGGATCAATCTGCTTGTTGCCGACAGGCTTGAAAGACTCGGCCTCAGCGTTGAGCGAGTCCTTGGGCGAGCTGTGAATGGCGATGGGTGCCATGTTTGGATAAATTAATTGTTGATAGTGGGGTTATCGCGGGGCAGATAGGGCCTTAAGAATGTAGAACGTGAACAGATACAGCAAACGATGCCGGGAAAGTTGGTTTTTAGGAAAGATGAGAAAAGGAGAAGAGAGGAAGGGCTGAGAAATGAAGGAATTTGTAGTGAAAACGTGTTCGCCAGCTAAGAAATCTGGTTACGGCTATACCTGTGCATAGCGGTTTTGAAGATGGAAGTGACCCCTAAGCGCAGGAAGACCCGAGATCTGGGGAACTCGTTTGTCATGGCCCAGATAAGCCGGAGGCCGATTGCGGAATGCAATAGCGACGCGATTGCTGACCACTTCTTCTCTTCTCGCAATTCTCGCAAGGCGATCCACCTTGCCGACAAAGCTCAAGCATATACCACGAAAGAAGTGACCATCGCATAGATGTTGCTCAATCTCCTCAATCTATCGTTCTGGTCCTCCATGGGGAAAGACAATCCTTCGGCCGGCACTTGCCCTTCCTGGCCATTTCCTTGACTAATAGACTCTTAAGATGCTCACGAGGCCATCTCGTGCTGTTTCGACCAAGACCCTCGGCCTGCAGGCCCAAACAACACCAGCGACCAACCCATTTCCAATTCCTTCCTCTCAAAGCGTCGGTTGCATCGCCTGCATTGGTCAGCCAGTGCAACACTACTGCCCTTTGCACGGCTCAGGCGAAGATGCTATGTTATCTTGCTCTCAGATCAGCCATTATCCTGAACTTCATGGTTGGAGACTTGACGTACCAGGCGGATTGTACCCGACATATCTTCGCAAAACCAACTTCAGGAAGGATCAGTGTGTCATCGTCTCCTCTTCAGGTATTCCCATTTTCAGGTTCAGGTTCAAGAAGTAGCGGCAAGGGTTTTAACGAATAGAAATCTGCAGTGTGAGTCCTTCAAGAGGAACAGATGCGAGGCAGCTTTTTGCCATGCTTTGCACAGAAGTTGTTGTCTGTGCTACGATGTTCTGCACAGCCAGTCTGTGGATTCTGTTCTTGAGGCGGTCTGCGAATGTCTGCAGTGGGTGTCTCTGAGGTAATATGGAGAGTGCAATTTCTGCGTTGTAAACATCGTCGTCTGTCAGGAGGATTGTGTCTGTTTCAAACGAGAGTGAGACTGAAGGACTCATGACTACCCTATAACAGCTGTGCCTCGATAGCAAGGTACTCAGTTGCGGGTGTGCGTGTGTTCTGTTTCTCGGAATCACGATCAACCGTCAGACCTTCTTATATATCCGCATAAGCCTCTGGGAAGCCCGGAACCATCCATCACTTTGTTCGCGTATACGGGACTTGCCCGCACCTAAACAAAGATAAGGCTGTCGACAGGTACTGTTCTATTGTCAGCGTGCACGAACGTCGTCCGGCCTCAGCTTTGTTCCACGCTGTGCTTCGCAGGCTTGGTGTATCGTTACATGGAGGCTGTTGGGTTCTTTGAACATCTTGTTTTCTAACTTGCTCATCTCAGTGCCTGGCCTCGGACAGTCTGACAAACCATGTTTTACACCGGTCACCCTGTTTGGTCCTTGTCATCCGGAGATCTCTTGCGCATGCAGAGTCCCTCCAAGATGTTCTCTTTGGTCAACCAGAACGACTTGAACCATGCGAACCGGAACGATCGATGCTTGATACACAAGACACTGATTGGATTAGATCAAACTACGCCGCCTGCTGATTATACATGGTTGAGGAAGTTGTTTTACATGGCTACAGAGAACATGGCCGGTATACCGCAACGCTATCAAGCCACCAAGAAGAAGGATAAAGATCTGGCAACAGTCGAGCGAACCGCTTTTGACAAGACCAGGACTGCTACTACGACCAGAGGAAACAGACACTTGTGGATAGTAAACCTGCCGCAATTTCCTCGCTCACGGCCGTGGATGCTAACGAGACCATGTCTGTGCACGATTTGTGTATATATCCAGCTCCCATGTCAACGGTTTCGGCCGATCGAGAGGGACCTGCAGTAGGGAGTGATACTTCGACATGCTATGAGATGATTAGTACAAGCTCTGTAGATACAGCCGTTCTATCAGTAGTCCCGTCTCTACGATCATTCGGTCTCACTTTTGTCAGCTCAGTAGCTCCATCCACATTTTAATTCTTCGATCGCTCCTTCCGAGTTTCCTCTGTTCGATCCCTCCTTCCATCCCTTCTCTTCTCGATCGCTCCTTCCAGAGTCTATGCTCAGTCGCACCTTCCCAATTTTCTATCCCCCATTTGCACCTTCTTTGTTTTTCAATACCTTGCATTTGTGCTTTTTACACCTTCTGAGTGAAGTTAATTCATGTTCTGCTTGGAATGGAAGGAATCGTTCGGACGTTCAACCCGTCCTCAAGTATGTAATCCTTTGGCCTTTCGGATCACTCCCTCGATCAAACGGGAGAAGAGCAAGCCTAAGGGTTTGACCGAACAGTGCCTTGTAGCCATTATGTCTGCATGTCTCTCCAGCGGGTTTCTCGTGTCACTGTAATTGATCTCTCTTTTGGCTCGCTGTCAATTCTCTGTTCAATCAACCTCTTGGCTGTCCTCAATATGGTCGTTCTTCTCTTGTTCTTTGTATTTGCACTCCATGGCTCCTTTCTAATCTTCTGTGACTGACCGCTCCGCATTCGTATTAACTTCAGAAGAGGAAAACCCGACGCAAGAAAGTACAAGAAGCAGTTTCGACGCAACACTAATTGTCTGAAATTTGTGGTATCTTTCAAAATGATGATGCACTGCTGAGCTGACATTTCAAGAGCAGAAAATTAGGAAATCCGATACTCAAAATTTGTTATCGAACAAGATTCTATCGGACATCCTGACCAGTTGTTAGATAGATGTAGTCTCCCAAGTATCATCAGAGTAGCTAACATAGTGTCAGTATCCTGTTTCGCCAAGATCTCTCCGTCGATGGTCTCGAGTTTATTGCCGAGGGTATGGCCCTGTCATCGATTTTTGGGAAATGAAAAAATGGCAAGTGCTAGGTCATCTGTTCCTGTTCTTGAATTAGGGAAGCTCTGTTTGTTGGAATTGTTGGTAACGCTTTCTTCTTTTTGAAGAAAGGAGTCGGGGTTCTAGACCAAGGCAAGAGCGACTCTGGTTCGTTCTTGCCATCCTGCATCGCTCCGTGGGTTGAAGCAATTTTTCATTATTGAGTCCTGAAAGGCGGAAAGGATGGGTTAGAATGCATTAAGGCGACAAGATTAAGTATTAGATTCATGTATATGTTTTACGAAGAGAACAGAAACATGATGGCCCATTGCGGGCATAGATATCGCACACGTTACATCTTCAATCCGCCTTGGATCTCTCCTTCAAACATCAAATCACTCTCAAACAACCACAGCGGCAGCTCCAGCTAACATAGCACCTACTCCCCAAGCCCAGCCAGCCACTTCAGCGGCAACACGAGGAGCCTGTCCAGTACTGCTGGCTGTGACTGTTGCCGTAACAGTGTCTCGCTGCGTGCTTATGTATCCCGTAACATTCGTGCCATTCGAGATGTTGGCAATAGCTGCCGAAGCTGCCGAACTCAAAACCGGCAGCAGAGAAGTTGGGGAAGAAGGGTCGAGTGTTGGACCAGGAGTAGTCTTTTGATCAGTGGTTTTTGCTGCGTCGGTCGACTTGCAAGTCGCTGCTGTAGGCAGATCACTGACTTTGTAGGCAGAGCAGAAGTTGTTTGCGAATCCGATGGCAGCTTGGTGTTGTTAGTGAATGAGTAACGAGTCCTGCTCGTAGATCTACATACCGTCTTGATCGGCCTTATCACAGGCCTTGGACATGCAGCAACCGAGATTCTCAAGGAAGTCTTTGTTCTTGCAGATACATTCGACATCGATCGAGTTGCAGCCACCGAAGCTGGAAGTGACACATGTGCTGGCACAATCAGGTAGACCCCAGATACTGGCTCTTTCTTGTAAACTCAAAGGCTTGGAGTGGCCCCAGAGGCTGAATGCTTGTCCAAGTGTGCCCAGCACTGTTGCTGCGTAGAGAAGCGAGATGATAGGTTGCATTATGACTCAGTGTTGTAGGATGCTCAGGTTATGACTTGGAATGGCAGACAGGAAGATGGCGATAGAGACGTGAGTAGTCTTTGGAAGAAAGACATCACGAAGAGGCTCTTCAACATGCTTGTAAAGAAGCAGATCTGTTTATTGTTGACAGGGCAAGGCCCTCATGACGCTTACCGGGTAACGACATGCAGAGGAATTGTAGCCAGAGGAGAAGAGGAATGTAGATGGACAACGTAGTCGGAATGCACCTACCCAACTTGGTGGAGAAATCATGTCACACATCATGATAGCTACCAGGACAGCAGGAGCGCAGCTTGTTGATGTTTTTCGCAACTGCCTTGATCAAACAATCGCCTTCCGTGCGATTGACAGAGGAAAGCACATTGATGCCGCCTCGAAGCATAAAGCAAAGTCGCGTCGAGCGGAGACATCTCCGGTGATCGACGCGTTCCCTATTTAGGAAACTTGAGTCATAACAAAAAAATCTCGGCATCAAAATGTGAAAAAGATGAGGTTTGTCTTTTGGCAATTAGAGCACGCTGGGACTCGATCCGTAGCACTTGGCCAGGTTGAGGTTTGTCAGGATAAATTACCGTACACCCTGCATCTTAGCAGAGCAAAAAGACAGCCTGATGCCCTGCCATGGGCAAAAAGATATAATAGCTAAGCTTGGTTTCGATCCAAGGTCCTCCGGGTTATGAGCCCGGCGCGCTGTTATGAGTTAGTGATGAGTTCAAGAGGATGAGCGTGTTTGAAAGTTACGAACCTTCCGCTGCGCCACTCAGCTGGCCAATTTCGATTAAATCGATTTGTTGACTCAGCTAATTTTTGGTCAGTATATATAGCCTTGACGCACCAGACCCAGTAGTCCTGCAAAATATACCAAGCGCTTCTCTACAGATCAAAGCAAGTATCGAAAGAAAAGTCAGGGACATGTAGAAAGACACGCTCGCTTCGCTTGCCAGAAAACAGATTCATATCTACATTAGCTATCAACATCAATTTCTCCATTCCTTGCATCCCGGCTCCTCCTTTGTATCCTCATTCGGACCCACAGACCCAGGTTCTGCTTTCGCATCTTTCGGATCCTTCGCCTTCCTTTTGTCCACTGTACTGTTGTATTTCTCCACCGTCCCTTCCACCGGCTTGCAATGCAACCAAATCTCGTCATCTGGCGACCCGCCTCCCTCGGTAATCCTCCTCCGCGCCATTTTCCTTGCCAATCCGGGAGCGACGCGCCACGTAAATTCGTGCGGTATGCGCAACCTGGCAGCCATCCACTTTTCGTTCTTTGGTCTGTGCAGGTCGACTTGAGGGATGTCTTCGAGGTGGTGCGTTTCTGTTTGTAACAGCTCCTCGTTGGGAAATGCCTTCTTGATGCGAAGTGGTATTGACGGCATTACCATCTGTAAGAACTCTAGCGATGCGTTGACGTTGATATCCAAAGCTCGTTCGGGATCGGCGCATGCCTTCAGAAGAAGCGAACAGACGTTGGGGTACAACAACGAAAAGTCGGACTGCGAGACGTGTATCGTTCCACGGACAGTCATGAGCCATGCTGGGCATGGATGAGCTTCCTCTACCAGATTTGACACAAGGTCGAAGTTGGATGGCCAGTATGTGAAAGCTTCCGAGTTGATGGCAAGAAGCGGTGCTTGAATTTTCTGGTCTTCCTCTGCTGCTGGCCGGGTTCCACTTCTGTAGAGAGAATGGTCAGTCTATATCTTTTGGAGTTGATGTGCCTGACCTACCCCCATATATCGTAGATGATGCCTTGCGCGACCCAGTGAAACCGTTTCTCGTGCCTCAGCATATCCACAACAGTTGCCGCACCGAAGGAGTGTCCAGCAGCAATGACGAACTGAGTGTTGACTCTCTCCTTCCAGGTCGCCCAATCAATACCGTCTAGACCATGAGTACTCGAAGCCTTGTAGCCCTTTTGGCGCATGTTCTTCGCGGCAATTTCTTCACCTCTACCAGCGTTGATGATGTGTATGATCTTGTAAGCCTCTTCGATCTCTGCCAAGCGCAGATCCAGCTGACCTCCTCTGAGTTCATGATCAACTCCTTTATCGTTGGTCGGAGCCGTATCCATGGGATTGTCTTCTTCTGTCAGTACTTATGTCGAACACTCAAGGACAACTAGAACGAACCTTTTGGAAAGAGGTAATCCTGTTCATGCGTTAGCCAGGGGAGCCCAATATTTCTCCGAGATTGATACTTACAACCACGTCGTAGTGCGTATCGTCATGCTTTCTATGGTGTTTCTCAGGATCTCGTTGCTCAGCGGCCTTGTCGAATCGGACTTCACCAGTTCCCGGTTGGTTGATGAAGCTTCGAGGTCCGCTGCCATCTCGATGTTCCAATGCGATTACAACAAATCCATAACTCGCGAACTGTAGTAGGTCAGGCATGTTTCTTGCCGAGCGAGTGCAATTTCACCTACTTCACCGCAAACACTCGAGTACGCGGTTTTGGTGCCTCCTAGACCATGACTGAATATCATCAGAGGGAACTTTGGTGGAGCGTCCGTAGGCTCGTCCTTTTCGTCTGGATCCTCGTCCTCCGTAGTCTCACCAGACTTTTGACCTGCTTCCCCAGGCTCACTTGGGGATTCAGGAGGCCACTGAGATGATAGCGGAGCATTTCGAAATGCTGGAAGCTTTGTGAACATCGTGGGTAAAAACACTGCCACACCAAGAGCTCCGACACTGGCGAACTGCCCATACCCTGTTGCCATACTGAGTCGAGGCCGACCTAGCCATAACTGTCGAGAGGGCCGTTTCTTCTGAGGTGGAGAAGCCGGGTAGTATATCGTCAATAGCACAGTCTTCAATTGCAGTACGTGGTTTCCTTTTCGCGTGATGTTGGTAAATGTTCGAGCATGTTCGACAGGCACTTCAATCTCCATGGTTCCTACAGAGTATGGTCCGGAATATGCTGGCAATGCTCTCACCGGCAAGAGCATAGTCTCTCGCAACGATTTGGGCTGGCGAGCCTTGGGCTTCTTGGGATTTCGGACTTTGCCATTGCCAGACAAGAAGCCATGGCTAGGAGCCGGCGCTTTGCTCTTGTTTCCAGAAATCCATGGTGGTAAAGGCATTCGAGCCGATCTTATGGCGCGTTATCCGGTACTCCAAAAGTTCCCCCGGGTCTGCAAGGGCGCGTGTGGGGATCAAGTGAGAGCGGCAGATTATCGATGTCGATATGATTGGAGATTGTGACAAGATTTTACAAGAAAGTGGTGGAGAAGAAGAGGTTAAAGGCAGATGCATCCATCTGATCCTCCTATCTGTATAAACACTGCCACAATCGTAATAATTGGGTTGTTCGGCGCTGTCACTACCGCGGAACCGCGGTGACGTCAAAAAGGTTGAAAATCTGTTTGAGATTTCGTGGAGAAGAGACATTGATTTCGTTTCTTGGCCCGGCGGCCATACCACGAGAACAATAGTCTGGCCTTGCTGACAGTCGGACAAGAGGACGGAGTATTTGGCCGTTGCCCACCCTTTGAGAAAGCTGATGTTGAAGGCCCTTCGAACATACACCTTCCATAACACTTTCTCGTTGAGCGCATGTGTAGAAGCATGTGGTCAAGCCGCAGCGGTCCTTCGCTCCTGCTAATCTTTGCATTGCGATAATAGTGTTCAGTCGGAGGTAGTGACTTCTCTCCTGATATCGCCGACATGTTCGTATCTGACATTTTATCACCTGTACATCTCCGCGCCTATCCCATTGGATTTGGCGACATCCGGAGGAGCCGGCGGAAGAGACAAGCAAAGTCAAGCTTCCGCGTTGCCTATTATGCTTCTACCGCCAAGAAAACCAGAAGATCGAAGACGTCGGGTGTCAAACATAACTTCATCCAACAGATAAAAAACACAGTGCTTGTTAAACTGAATTTAGTTCGGGATATGGATGTTCTAACACTAGATTGATGGCTACCTGAGGTCAAGTCCTTACCAACTCCGACTGGTTTCTCAAAATGTGAATGAATGTTTGAGACTCCATTGCGAGGAAAAGGAATATTATAGTCAAACTATGGAAACAAATCACAGCTGCCTGCTCGTTTGAGAGAAGCTCATATGCCTTGGTGCGACTGTCGGCGAGTTCAAAGGACTTGCATAAGAACCAGGAATCGGCACAGACTCGTATACCCGTTCACCAGGAGCTGCAGCAAAGTGTTCTTGCTGTTGTTCCGTGGGTTGTGCTTGGACAGGTGAAGGAGACCTCGAATCTGCTGGTGAAGTGTAGTTGAGGGGAGTGAAGCCGGTCTGTTGGATCTTTGGTGTCGACCCCTTGGTGGGAGGTGGTTGCAGTACGAACGGCTTAGGAGCTGGGGGCTGTTGAGAAGCATCAACGTATCTGACACCCTCGTCTTCCACCGGTCCAGCTTCGACTGATGGACCGGCCTTATAAAAGTCGACAGGCGGCCTCCAACCGCCGTCTCTCGGGCTCAGGGGTCCATTCAAACCAGGTGTGTTTGGTGCAGATTGAGAACGCAGCTGAGCAAGATAAAGATCCGAGCGAGCGCGGTCACGCACAGCCATAGACTTGCGAAGCTTCCTCTTGGACCAAATACGATAGAACACGAACGAGTAACAGCCGATTGCACAAAGCTCGACCACGATCTCGATCACTGCACACACCAGAGACCAGTTCTGCAACCGGCAGACAAGGGCGTAGTCGACATCATCAGCGAAAAGTTCCTTGCGCTTGTTCTCCTTGCAGGACCAGCCCCAAAGATCTTGTCCGTTGCTGTTGGTTCGAGTGGTATTGAGTATACCAGCGCCGATTCCCCACATGACGACGCTGAAGGCGAAGAATCCGACAGCGAAGACAGTGTAGTAAGTTTGGACTTTCTCAGCTCTCTTGTGTCCGCCTTTGCAGTAACCCCAGAATATGCCAATGCAAAATACCATCGATATACATGCAATGACGAGCAGAACGATCTGGGGCCACGGATTTGTCCCGACGGCCCATGGAGGGAGGTTACTTCGAGGTGATAGCTTCTTAGTTGCATTGAAGATTGCGAACGTGGTTCCAAGCATGGACAAGACGATTAGAGAGCATGCGAAATTGATGCTTCTCAAAAACATCTTCGCCGCTCGCACTCGTGTTTTGATTTTCTGATTGACCTGTCAGTAATGTGTGAGAGTCATCTTCCCGCGATGAAAACTCACGAGATCTTTAGCTTGCTCCTTTTCAGTAGAAAGTTCTCTCGTCTCCAAGACATGTTCCTCTCTGAAGGTGAGACTCATGAGGTTACCAAAGTTTCTCGGAGCCATTCCGGGTGTCTTCATTGCACTCTTCAGAGGCGGGCTCAAAGGTGCCTCGTTTCTACCTCGAGGTAGATAGTTGTTATCTGTGTCTTCCATTTCGACTGTTACGTGTGAAGTGTGCTTGTCATCAATATACCCGAATCCGATGTCAGATGGCTGCGGCTGCGGTCGAAAATGGCTTGTTGGTATGGCTATGAAAGACGATCGAGGTGGGTCGATGGGTGAGTTGACGGTTGTCGCTTCGGCGAAACGAGCGACTCGTGGAGATTTGAAGGACGAAGCGAACGAGTTTGTGGATTGAGCTCGAGGTCTTGAAGGGTCGCTATCTATGGGTACTTGACTGGCGTTGGTACTCATGCTTCCAAAACCAAAATGGGGCTGACGTGAGATGGTTCCAGAGGGTATCAAAAGGAGACACGACTCGAGAGCCCAGCTCGGTACTTTTCTGTTTGCAAGGCTAGGAGAAGGATACTGGGGGAGAACCGAGTACAGTAAAGGTATACAGCATATGATAGGAAGGAATATGGAGAGAACGGTGCAGGAGATGGCAAGCTTTTGACACCTTAGAGGTAGTCAGATTTGGGGGCTGGCTCGTAGCGCCAACAGATGTGCGACCCCGATACAAGAAAGATGAGCGGTAACTGACCTCTTACGGGTGCTGTTTCGTGCCGCTGATAGGTCAGAGTTGACTCGAGAGGGGCTGGTTTCTAAAATAGGCGCTTGGGATCTGATCGACCGCACGGCGGGGTGTCTTGTAAATAGAACACTGACACGTGAACCAACGATATAAAAGCACGAGTTGATTTGCAAGGAGATGTGCTAGACGAAGAAGACGGTGCAGGCAAATTCGTGACCCGCTCTCGATGTCGAAAAGCACTGCTTAAGAATGGTCAA
Source organism: Aureobasidium sp. GC_Fusr_1 (assembly GCA_026538705.1). Lineage (NCBI taxonomy): Eukaryota > Fungi > Ascomycota > Dothideomycetes > Dothideales > Saccotheciaceae > Aureobasidium > Aureobasidium sp. GC_Fusr_1. The sequence goes on from JALPCE010000188.1 coordinate 22,906, forward strand.
GCTCTTGGAATGGCAAACTTGCCATTGTGATCTTGGAGTGTAAGCGCCCATGGCAGGACAAGTCACACCAAGATGCATGGTCTAGAGTCGAGGCGGCATGCAGGCAAGCTGTGTGAAGAAGCGGAGGTGATAGCGAATAGCAGGCGAGTGCTGGCAGCCACGAGATTCCAAGCGCTTACAGCACAAATCGCTTACTCTCTCGGCTCATGCTCAACACATGCATACCACGGCGATCAAACATGAAGGAGCGACGGATCTGACCGGGAGCGCAACATGGACGCTGCTGATTTTGTTGTTGTAAACTTGCAATGTCATGGGCAGTGCTGGAAAGAAGGGCGCATTGCAGGAAGAATCTCGGCTCCTTCGAGCTCGAAGATCGACAAAGACCCTTGAGATGCAAGAAACCTTCCTCGTCCACACAAAGAGCACTCTATAACAGAGGTCAGCATGACTTAGCTATGAGGACGCACAAGTCCGCTGGGCTTGTAAGCATTCTAGGAGAGCTGCGTGTTTTACGGAACTAACAGCGGACATTCGTGCCTTCCATACCAAATCGATGACAGCGGCATGACATCGAAAGGCAGGTGTAAGTGCTTGCGGGCGAGCATTGTGCTTTCCAACTTGTCGCATGCTTCTATCCCTTCAATCTTAACCCAAACGAACTCCCTGATCTGTTCATCCAACATCAAGCCTTGTCTATCCTTCTTACATATACCATAACCCATCCATTCGTACACTCCCTGCAATGCTCTCCAACACCAACCCCGCTACTAGTACACCCAAGAGCACCAATCTTAGCATTACTAGCTATGCTCTGAAAGGTCCACCACTTGACTTTGAGCCCGACGTTCACATCAATGCCCGTCGCCTCATCAATCCACCATCTGAGCTCCGTAAAGCCTTCGATGGTCGGTGCGAGGGCCTCCGCAAAGACCTACGCGCAGATCCCGCCTTCCACCAACTGCTTGCCGAAGCACAACCTCAAATCTTTGAGGCCGAGGAGACAAAAAGAGCTTTGATAGTCAACACCCAAGACCACAGCGTCCACCCGGTTGAAGTCAAGGTCGCTGTGGCCTGCGTCAGGGGACGCCATCGCAGCACAGCCGTTGCTGAAGAGTTGGCCAAGCTGCCCACATGGCCAGAACACTACGACGTTAGACTTTACCATCGCGATGTCGATACGCCTCATCGCTACCAGAAATGGCACCAGCAGAACTTGGAACGCGAGCAGAGGGGCGAGACCGCTGACCTTTACCATCATGGTGCCGAGAGCGATCTGGACGACGATGACGACGACGACGGTAACCTCGATAACCCTTATCACGACAGTAAGACCTAGGAGGACATACATCGCAGCGAGGCTGGACGTCGAAGCACTGCTTGGTGGGAGGACTGCAGACACGAGTTGAGCAACATGGACAGCAGGGACCATCTCAGACCTGAGAGCTCGTCTGACCCACACAACCCCTTGCACGTCCCATCTGAGCACCACAAAGGAGCTGCCGATACTCAGACACAGGTTTCTGTACACCATTTGCATCGAGAGCATCAAGCATCTGTCATGAGCCAGATACCAAAACCTCAGCACAATCCGCCTGAGAAACCTGGACATCCTGTCGAGACGCAGGCACATGCTTCTCAGCACATCCCGCCGGCGAAACTCGAAGTACCAGCCATTGCTCAGCAGACTCCCCAGCACAACTCATCCGAGAAGCCTCAAGAAATTGTCGATACCCAGACGCAGCATCCACAGCACACATCGCTTGAGAAGTCTGACGGGCCATCCATTGTCCAGACCCAGACAGTCCAGCACATCTCGCCTGAAAAGATTGACAGACCTACTGAGGCACAACAGATCCCCCAGCACACTGAGAAGCCCGAGGCACCAGCCATCACTCAACCGCCAGCTGTTGCTCAGCCACCAGTTGTCATGCAGCCGGCACCAGTCGTTACGCAGCCAGCACCTGTTGTCATACAGCCACAGAGTGCTCAGCCCATTGCACCTGAGAAGCCTGCGACATCTGTCTTGAGCCAGACTCAAACTCCTCAGCCCAGCTCGTCTGAGAAGCACGAAGCACCAGCCGCTACACAGCCACAGACCGTTCAGCCCGTCCCAGCCGAGAAGCTTGACAGTTCTGTCGCAAGCTCGACGCAGACTCAGCAGCCCGTCTTGGTCGAAAAGCATGAAGCAGCTAGTGAGCCTCATTCAGAGGCCCCTCAGCACAACGCACCTGACAAGCCAGTCGAGGCTCAGGCACCGCCAGATTCCCAGCACGTCTCGTCCAGGCCTTGAGTATGATGATGACATGAAGCATGATCCGGGCCTGTGAACCAAAAGTTTCATAGATAGCGACCTAATACCTACATCGTTCAACCTCGTGTTCTCTAGCTTGTCTTGTATCCCTGAGCGTGATTTGAATCCGTCAACGCATTCCGTCCTTTAATGAACATGAGTTCGAGAACGAGATCTTGGTACGATCAAATACTCAAGCCTCGATGCTACCGCGCGTAATCTTGATCAACGATTGAGCTAACATTCCGATAGAAAACATGCTCAAACGGGCTTTTGAAGCCTTGCTCAAGTTGTACAAGTAGAATAATACATACAGAAAATACATTTTACATATAAACGTTCATAGAGTCCTCTAGATGCGAGTCTTGACAGTGCCCTTCTCGAGCTCGCCAATGATACCACCACCACTCAACGTCCACTTCTCAGCAACCAAGTTGTCGTTGACGGTTTGACGCAACATGCCGCTCTTGGCATAGTACTCCATGATGCTGCGAGCCTCTTCTCTAGTCAATCCCTTGATCTGCCAGACATCCACGCCATTCAAGACGTCGATGCTTCTCTGGTCAACCTTGACCCACGGATCCCACTGTGGAGCCTGTTTCTTTTGTGCGAGGGCGGCGTTGCGAGCGATCGCGTGATCGAACCCGGGAATTGTGGGTCTGTTGCTGCCCGAGTCTGTGGCGAAAACCATACCACCATTGGGAAGGACTTGCTCGCCTGACAGCAACTTGAAGAAGTGGTTTACAATTGCGAGGTCGTGGGCGTGGATGGGCTGGACTTCAGGATCCATGTATGCCGAGTCGCGCATGACGTGTGCGATGGAGTCGACGGTAAACACCACCGGAGGACGAGCAAGGCCTTCTCCTTCTTGTGAAGCTGCTGTCAATTCGGTCCACAGTGCATTGTAGATTTCGCAGGCGATTTCCGGGTCTTGGGCGCCCATCATGGCGAATCGGTCGAGCGAGATGTTTGATTGCACGGGGATGGAGAGGTCGTGTTTTTGGGAGAGGCGCAGTTTGGCGAGGACGGTGTGGTTTGCTTTTGCGATTTGGCCGAGGAGGGCGGCGGTGAAGTGGGGTTGGTTGTAGATGCCTGGTTGGGAGGAGGGTGCGTAGGATGAGTTTCCGAGGATGAGTTCTTTGGCTGTTTGTGAGGTGGTGGTTAGTCATGTCCTGCTCTATACTCTTGTCTCTGCTTGGTGTTCTTACCTTCGGGGATGTGAACGACGATCCAGCCCTTGAGCAGAGCCATGGCCTTTGCCTGCAGAGCCAGAACACTCTTTCCCGAGCCGCGCTCTCCGTATATGACACGACGCACCGAAGTCTTGTTGGCCTCGATATCCTTCATCAAACTAGCAAGCTCGACCGTCTCCTTGCGCACCAGAGTAGCCGGTCTTCGGAAAAGGCTCCATCCTTGGGTAGGCTTGAAGGCTTCAGTCGCGCGCAGAGCATCAATGACCTCGTTGCTCAGGCCCATGACCTGCCCCTCAATCGCGGCATCGTAAATGTTTGTGGCCGAAAAGTTGTCGAGACCCTGGACTTCGACGGCGTTGGTGTTGGACAGGACGACTCTCTTGCGCATGGCCTTGCGCTCGCCCTCGCCCGGCGGCTTGCCCGTTCGTCCTCCAGGCTGTCCCTTGCGGATCTTTCCTTGGGCCTTGCTGAACGAGGCGTTGGCTCCACGGCCGGGCTTGACGACCGAGACGCTCTTCTTCTTGACGGCAGAGTTGGCTTCCAGCGCGGCGCTGGTCGAGAATGCGGCTGTTGCTTGTGCGGTGATTCGTAGTGAGCTCTGCTCTAGTGTGCCCACTGCCGGCCTGGCCAGGCACCGCAGACAGATTGATCCAGACATGCTTGCGACAGAGGACTACCTATACCATGCCTGCTCGTGCTTGTCCCCGTCGACTTTCAAAAGTCCGCCGCACCTGCCAAGCCGAATCGCCGACGCCGCGTCTTTCACAACTTTTTATGCAACATGTTTGATCTACAGCACAGCAATCACGTCAACGGCATCAATTCAGGCAAGTAAAGGAAGATGTGTTTGAACTGTGTTTTTATTCTTGTCGTCGTCAAATTTTTAAGAAAGGGGATATAACATGTGCGCAATAAGAAATTCCTGGCCGTCCTCTGTCCTTTATCACTCCAGTGTCATCGAATGCGGTTATTTACATGTTGACAGAGGTGCGGAACTTGGTACCGGCGTAGACGGCGTTGTCACCGAGCTCCTCCTCGATACGGAGGATCTGGTTGAGCTTGGCGAGACGCTCAGATCTGGCGGGGGCACCAGTCTTGATCTGGCCGGCGCGGAGACCGACGACAATGTCGGCAATGGTGACATCCTCGGTCTCACCGGAACGGTGAGAAACCATGACACCCCAGCTGGCACCGAAGGCGTCCTTGGCGGCCTGGATGGCCTCGCTGATGGTACCGATCTGGTTGACCTTGAGGAGGAGGGCGTTGCAAGCCTTGGTCTCGATGGCCTTCTTGATGAAGGTGGGGTTGGTGACGGTCAAGTCGTCACCGACAACCTGGTGGTCGTAGACCTTGGAGAAGTAGGTCCAGGCCTCCCAGTCGTCCTCGGCGAAGGGGTCCTCGATGGAGACGATGGGGTACTTGGAGGCGAGCTCCTTGTACTGGTCGGCGAGCTGCTCGTAGGTAACCCACTTCTCGGGGTCCGACTCGGGGTTCTTGAAGTCGAGGTCGTACTTCTTGGCGTCAACCTTGTAGAACTCGGACGAGGCAACGTCCATGGCAATGTTCATCTTGCCAGTGTAGCCGGCCTGCTCGATGGCCTCGGTGATGAGCTGGAGAGCCTCCTCGGCGGTCTGAATGTCGGGGGCAACACCACCCTCGTCACCAACGTTACCAGCAGACTGGCCGTACTTCTTCTTGGCGAGGGACTTCAGCTTCTGGTAGACCTCGGCACCCCAGCGCATGGCCTCGGTGAAGGTAGGGGCGTCTCTGGAAGAAATGGTCAGCAAACGCTCAATAAAGAATGCTTTTGACGCAAAACTTACGAAGGAACGATCATGAACTCCTGGAAAGCGAGACGGCCACCAGCGTGGGAGCCACCGTTGAGGACGTTCATGAAGGGAACGGGGAGGACGTAGGGCTTCTTGGTGCCGGCAAGGTCGGAGATGTGGGCGTAGAGGGGGACACGCTTCTCGGCGGCGGCGGCCTTAGCGACGGCCATGGAGATACCGAGGATGGCGTTGGCACCGAGCTTGGTCTTGTTGGTGGTGCCATCAAGCTTGTTCATGAAGTTGTCGACGGCGCTCTGGTCCTTGACGTCGAGGTTCTCCTTGATTAGGGCGGGAGCGATGACATCGTTGACATTGGCGACGGCCTTAAGGACACCCTTGCCACCCCACTTGGTCTTGTCGCCGTCACGGAGCTCGCAGGCCTCGTGGGAGCCGGTGGAGGCACCGGAGGGGACGATGGCGCGGTGGAGACCAGTTTCCTGCAGTCAGAATCAGCATTTTAGCCTCCAATCGCTTGATAGGAAGAAAACATACGGTGACGATATCGACCTCCACAGTCTGTTTATTGGCCAGTCAGTCAGTTATGAGTTCAATAAAGAGGGTGGTACTCGGTGCGGATCAGGTAGATTGATGAGTAGGGGGCAGAGCTACCCTCACTACACCAACCATCCTGATGCGAAACGAGTAGTAGGGCAAGTACGAACGGGGTTACCACGGGAGTCGTAGACCTGGCGGGCGTGGATCTTCTGGATAGGCATGATGCTGGAAGAGGGTGTGTTAGTCGAGGGGTCAGGAGACCGTTAGGTGAAGATGCGGGATCTTGATGGATATCTCTCTGGAGCTGACAAGGCTATATCTCGAGGACAATGTCCAATGCTTATAGAACAGGGTCCTCGGCTATAGCAGGTCCAAGCAGGGTCATGTTGAGGGCCGGAGGTGTGCTGTCTTCGGGCAGAAACGGAGAGCTCAAGCTCATGGTTCAAGATCCCCGGCCAGGCCCCGCAATTGACGACCGTGTCAAGCTCCTAGAGTATCCGGGGAGGTGGAGGAAGGTGTTCTCTTACATTTGTGATGTGGTTTGTGGATGTAGAGAGGGAAGAGAGAGATGGCGGTGGTGGACAGCAGGACTTTTTGAGCCCTCAACCCCTCCTAAGCACCCAACAAAGCTGCTGAGCCCGAGCACAGGCCATCGGACTTCGACTCACTTTCTTCACGTTTCCAGGCTGCTGCCCGCCGTGATCGGGCCGAGAGAGCTGTTGCTATCTTGCTTGCTTCACCTGTCCATCACGGCACTCGCAACCTCAATTCATCTCTGTTCTGCTCATACCACTGCCATAACCTGATGTTCATCTGCTGAGCTGTACCGCTTCATCTGCTGAGCTGTACCGCCAGCCGCAGGACCGCCTCACTGTTGGGACTACCAATTGCGTGTCCCCGCTCTGCGTGCTGTCTTCTCTTTGCTTGTTTTCCTGGCCGTATCAGTGTGTGTTCCGGCTTGAGCGGAGATTGCTCACACGCCCGGCAGCTCGTACCCGTGTCGCAACCACCATGTATCACTGGCGGCCACCTCCGTTGTACAAAGTCCGAACATCGCATTTTATGACTGGTTTCGTGTCTATAGGATGAATATTCTGACGCCTTGGGACGTTGCCAAAGAGTGACTCGTCAATTCTTCTCGCCGAGGCTTCATTCAACCTTCTTGAGCATTTGAACAAATAATCGTAGGCCTGCCACAGCATCGCACATCACTACATGGATTTCATCTGCCATCAATGCGACATCACAAACAACTGGAAAGCTCTACAATTAATCGACAACATAGGTTCACAAAAGAGACGAAAGCGCAAATCGTAAGCACAAGAGGTCTTGATACCATCAAAGTTCTTATATCCAGGGCAAGATCCTTGTCTTTTTGTTCCAGTAAACATGCCAGAGGTGCGATATTCCACCTTCCGACAACGCAACATATGCAAAAGAAGGAATAAAAAAATCGAGGAAAGCTTTGGCTCAAGCAAAACAGCGATGGCCGATTCGAGCTAAGATCTAGCAACAAATTACTCATCTCCTAGCTTAGAAGAGTGCGTCTAGTAGACTTGACCGGGAGCATCACCCCAGCCGTTCCAGATGTGAGGGTGGTACTTCTTTCCCCAAGAGCTGAAGGCAGGGTCGCGGCGCTCGAAGTTGTTGAAGTTGGCCTTCTCCTCCTCCTCAGGAGAGAGGCCGGTCTCAGCAGGCTTGGCAGCTCCGGTAGCAGAGGCGGTGCCAGTGGCCTCGGCCTCACGACGGTAGACCTGGCCAGGAGCATCACCCCAACCGTTCCAGATGTGAGGGTGGTACTTCTTTCCCCATGAGGAGAAAGCAGGATCGGCCTCACGGCGGTAAACTTGTCCAGGAGCGTCACCCCATCCGTTCCAGATGTGAGGGTGGTACTTCTTGCCCCAAGAAGAGAAGGCAGGATCAGCCTCGCGGCGGTAGACCTGGCCAGGAGCATCGCCCCAGCCGTTCCAGATGTGAGGGTGGTACTTCTTGCCCCAGGAGCTGAATGCAGGGTCGGCCTCACGACGGTAGACCTGACCGGGAGCATCGCCCCAGCCGTTCCAAAGTTTAGGGTTGTACTTCTTACCCCAGGAGGAGAAAGCTGGGTCGGCAGCAGCCTCGGGCTGAGGCTGGGGTGCAGGGTTGGCCTCGGCAGCAGGAGAGGCCATGGCGACGGTGGCCAGACCGGCGAGTGCGACGGTGGTGAACTTCATGACGAGTGTCGAGTTTGTATAAGGAAGAGAGTGTAAGGGAAACTCAGATGATGAGTGGTTGACCAGTCGACGAAGGTAAGCTCTCTTTTATGTTTCTTCGCTGATCTGTTTAGCGTTGCAACAGTATATCAATAAGACTTGACAAAGGACCACACATGAGCCACGAATTACACTCTCGACAAGAGCAGGCCTCGACTTCGTGAGCCTCGATGACTCGACAACAACGTCTCAAAGGATGTCTCGTGAAGATGCATTCGTTCCACGATGAGGAGATTAGCAAGGCAACATTACTCGCGTATTGCACAAGGCGCGGACTCGGCAGTTCGATACTTGATAAAAGGGACTGTCATGGACATCTATCTTGCTTTGTACGCCATGATGAATGTCGTCGGAGGGTCGACAAGAATACCCCTTGGCGTTGTCTAGGTAGGCCGAATTCTGGCATCAATAAGTCGAGTCGCATTTCCATTTCTGGTACTCAATGACAAACTACTCCACCCTCGAAAACCACCAAACAGTTACCGTTCCTTGAAAATCGGGCTGATCAGTACGTATGTTCTGATCAGATGTTTTCATAAGATAGAGTGCTGTGGTTGATTGAAACTGCACCACAATTCGCCAAGATTGTCGCTGGTCCTTGATGACCTCACCTCTCAAGCGTTACTGAATCTCTTACTACATGAACCTGACCCATTAGGCAAGTCATCATGATGAGAACGTTCGGATGAGACCAATGATGATTTCGAAGATGCCGTTCAAACCACAGACGCATTCGAGGACAATCATACCGTAGTATCAACTGTCATGACCTGATCTGCGCAATAAAACAACCACAAGCAAAACACCACCGTTCAAAAAGAGCAAAAAACCAGGGTGGTCCTATGAACCTCTCTGCCCTGGGACAAACGACCTTGAAGAAACAGCGAAACTTTTTACCTCGTCACTGATGGGAATCGAACCCTCCGGCCAACTAGTTTACAGCTCACCCAATTGGGTGTTGAAGACTTAGGTGTTTGTATTCATGGTGTTTCAGGTGTATGGTATTACCACTACACTATCCAGGACACTACTTGGAGAAATTGCAAGTTAGGGAGTTTATGAGGGGTGGAAAGTCAGAAAGGAGGGTGGTGGAGTTGATGCTGTGACGTTGGCAGCATTAGTTCACAGCAATATTTGCATTTCTCAGAGAGGAACACTCTACCTCGATGAACTACATGCTCTGTCTTTGATGCAAGTGATTCGTTCCATCGTCAAAACACTCTAGATATATGCTGTGCTGCGCTGAACCGGATAGGAACAACTTCATCGCTCCTTCCATTTTGAACTCGAACGAAGTGTAGAAGCCATCTCGCGTGGCCGGATCATCACGACCGTACCTTCTGTCCGCCTTCTCTGTCAACTCTTCATCCAAGCACATGATGCTCAGATACCAAAGAGACGCGACCTGATCGCCGAGTCCTGTAGCTGGCTCACATCGACGTTCTGCCAAACAATATCTACCTGAGTGATATGGTACCGACTTCCAACTGAAGTCCTTCACTTTACCGATACCGCGCTCTTCGACCGTGGAATCTGCATCCCAAGTTGCCGATCTCAATGTGTCTATCAGCTCTCTGTCCGAACGAACAGTCTTTCATCACCAAGAAAATAGAGATAACCTGCAAGCATCTCACATCAGCGCGCTGCCAAACATCCCAAAGTGTATCACCTCCGCTCACCCTTTAACCACGATAGTTGGGCAAAGCCGAGTAACAGATCAACCACGCCTGAGTCTTGCATCCTCACAATCTCCAAGTGTTGCAAGATGGTTTGCAACAGCGATCTTGCAAATTCGATCGGTGCATACTTCATAGTTGCTTTCCTCATCTGCACCATTCATATTCCCCCGACCACTATCTTCCCTCTCTACTGGCGCTTCATCAACTTGGTCGTTATGCTCATCCTTGGTCCCCTCCACCTGCACCTATATCTAGCCGCCAACAAATCCTCCTTGTACATGGTTGCCACCATCATTAATCTGGCCGCCCTCACCTCTCTCATCACCTCGGGAATCTTGTCCATCTGATTGATCTACAAGTTCGCTTCCACAAAAGAAAACCTCGGACCTGTGACCCTAGGAGAACTCCTGTTCAAGAAGGAGACCCAACTCAATGAGCCAGAGGTGAGGCTTGATCCGCGAGAGGAGGAATCTATGAAGCAGGGAGTAGAGCTTCAGAAGCAAGAGGGAGTTCTAGGAAGAGTATTGAGTCAGGAGACAAGAGAAGAGTTTCACAATGATGGCGAGAATCTTACGATCAAGGAAAGGAATTCATCAGTCCATCCAACAATACCCTGTGATTGCAACTTCCAGGAAGCAAAAGGAGCCACCAGGGGACGTCAGTATTACTATCATGGAAAAACATTGCTTTGCTTGCTGTATCATATGGAGCAGTGGGGCAGAAGGAAGTGAACAAAGAGGCAGTCGAGATTCCGCACACTATACGTGCACCAAATGAAAACACAAACATTCACATCAAACTTTGTCAACACTCCCTACTCATCTCAACCAACACCATAGTCTCAAATCAAGGAGATTGCACGCGGCTACTTGTCGCACGTAAAACTTCTGCTCAGCGAGACGAATCACATCTGGCTTTTGAAGATACAGCAAGCGCCTCGACCAACACCGATCTCAAGACCCCTCACGGACAGCCACACAAACAAATCAGAAAGCTCATTGCAGAGTCGTCAAAAAGCAGTCACAGCTTATATCACTTCGTTACCATCACCTTCGCCCGACCTTCCAAATCAACAACGTATCTACGACAAGCTAAATTCGCAATGCCTGTTCTTGATTTGCACAATGTTCACAGGAACTGGGAAGCACTGCTGTCTTCCTTGATCATGTGGGCCGCATGTTTGAGTCTCTGGTTCGTTTTCACGACTTTCGTGATCGGTCTCTGGGCTTTGACCGTTACTCCGCTCGTCTTGTGGGTGGTACTCTCCACGCGTCTAGTCCAGACTGTCTTCACTCTGGCTGTGAACCACTTCCTCTGGCTCATCATTCTGGTCCTCGTCATCTACATCATCACGACTTATGAACAAGATCCACACAAAGACGACATCTCACAGAAGACCCTCGAAGAACTCAAATGTGGAGTTGAGAGAAGGGAAAAAGAGGAAGAAGATAAGGAGGAAACAAGACAGAGATGGATCAGAGCCTTCAATGGCCTATTCAACCAAGGAGACGCCAATATCATAGACAAGGATCGTGCAAACTAGTTGCTGAAGATGGATGCTCATCATTTTGAAGCATAAAGGTGCGTCTGAAATGCCTTGTTCAATCTTGTAGAGCAGATTGTGCTACCAAGCTCCATATGAACCTTTCGCTAATGGTTTTTACTGCAGGCAAAGCAAGAAAGATCCTACCACGTTCATTCAGATATTGGCATTAGAGACGCTAGGGAGGTATGATTCAGGGAGTTCAGAGGAGAAGGAGAAGAGCAAGAGGGAAAAAAGCTGCTTCCAAGTCGCTAAAGGGAGAATAGTTTGTGCTGGATATGTAGCTACCGAATAGTCTAGGGGGAATGCACTCGATGAAGAGAGTATCAACAGCACACGCATGCTTACTCTTCGCTGTCGTCCTCTTTTGTTGTCGTCTCATCGCCCCGTCGATGTCTTCTCGGCTTTCTCTTCCATAGATATGATCACAACTTACATCCGCAGCCTCATACTGTGAACCCCCGCTCCATCACCAACTACTGCCTCACCACCAAACACACCACCAAACCAACATCTTCCCGCAACAATGTCTCCCCTCACCATCATCAACCTCATCAACAACCTCTTCCGCATCTACCAAGTCATCCAACTCTACCAAGCCATGTGCCTCCTCCTCGCCATCTTCGGCGTCTTCCCCGGTCTCCCCATCTTCGGCATGTTGACTGGAATGTTGCTTGCTTGTCTCTTCCCTTCCATCACCGACTCTGACATGGCTTTCTACGCGCCTATTCTTGTTGCCGTGTACTGGACTGTCCACCGCTTGACTGGTACAAGACTTTTTGCTGTCGTCAGCACTGCAGATCAATGAGGAGGTTGAGGACGATGCTTGTGGAAAGTATAGATCTTCTGATAAAGGTATGAGGTGCTACAGTAGGGTTTTTTGGGTCGAGTGTTTGCTAATGAGATTAGCTGCAACCAGGTCAATCACAGCAAGGCATGTGGTATCTGAGAAGAGGGAACTCAGGTATATGCCAGAACGATGGGAAAAACCAAACACTCATTGAAAAAGCCCAAGAAGCAAACATCATGAAGTGACGCAGGATTGTAAATTTGTAATCAGAGAGCAAAACAGAACGTAAATTTGAGGACAAAAAGCATTGCTCCCCCTCTCCTTATAGACTCCCCGTGTAGTCATCGAAATGCACAGTCTTTCCATAGCACAGAGTAATGTCCACTGAGAGTCGTGATCTTGTCATCTCTCTCTGGACTTGTTGCCGTTACCGAGGACCATTGCGCATCTCGTTATCGGATCTTTAGTCGTCATGCGGCGACGGAGATCCAGCCAAGGTAACTGAAGACCGAGAACCGCTTCCTCTTCCACTTGAATGTACGACCGAAGCGAAGGTACGAGAGGGCACGCTCGTCTTACTCCCAGAACCCATGAGTTTGCCAAAGTCCTCATCAACATCACTGTCGTCGTCACTAAGCTCAACCCACTCTGGAGACACTTGCCTTGAGTTTGGCGGAGCGGTGAACTTGGGCCGATCTGAGTAGGTGATCGATACCTTTGTCTTCTCCTTCAGGCCTTCCACTTTCTGGTCAGACTCTTCAATCTTTCTCTTCTTGTGTCGCGGTCCGCGAACAATACGTTGCTGAATTGGGCACCTAGCCCTTGGTTTGCCAATTGATGTGACAGGGCGGTTTGACGCATACAGTCCGTTGGCGATGTCGTGCTGAACTGGGCAACTAGCTCTTAGTCTGCACGTGTGCTCGACAGAGCGTGCTTGCCTTTGCGAGATTTTGGAGTCGGGAGTGGGTTTCTTGTGTTCCGTGTCGGGGAGATTAGTTTGGGCGGGTGGGTCGAGAGATGTTTCGATGGTGACAGTTTCGTTACCTGTCAAGGTGATGGTTTGACCTGAAGGCATCTGGATGTTGATGCTGTCGTGGGTTGCAGTAACTTTGAAAGAGGCTGTAATGCCTGAAATGTTGACGTGCACCATATCTGTAACTTTGTAGTTGGTGAGTTGCTTGAGATTGGTGGTTCACGCTAGGAATGGGTTTGAGAAAATACTGGACAGGAAGAGCAGAGAGAGAAAAGACAGTTGTTCGGTTCTATGAGTAATCGATGCCACGTTCTTCCACGTGGGTAAAAAGATAGAAAAGTGACGATACATTTAGAATTTCCTGCACACTACTTTTGCACATCATGGTCTGGACAGTAATAATGTGTAAGGTTAATATGTCCTGACATAGCTGCTGGTTAATTACAAGCGTTAATCAAATGGTCGCCATCGTCTTCGGCCATCGGGCATCGTCCATCATCTCGTTTTCATCTGGCGTCGGCCACTGTCATTCAGCATCGTCTGACATTGTCTGAGTCATACATGCTTTGTTCCTGCTGTGCGACTGTTGTCAATGACTTTGTTGATTTCTGAGCAAGTATGAGGTTATTGAATATGTGGCTTCTCTTCTTTTTTTTTTTTTTTTTGCGGTCGTACATCGCAAGGTAAGCGCCTGCCTAGAATATCTGTCATATCAGCAAGCAGGAACAGAGATGAATCATATGAATTGTTGGGAGGAAGCTACGATACACTGGTCAGACCTCAACTCGATTGGTTTTGTGGCATGTTTGACTTGCTCTTTCCCGATTCTTTTTCTTTCTGGCCAAACACTTCTCATCGACACATTAGTCTTACCGAGAGAAAAAAGAAAGATAACACAAAAACAGATATAGCAGAGAAAAGAAAGAGAAAAGAAACGTTAAACGTCATGTGAGGATTTCATCTCTTTGTTACATTCGCTAAAGAACATATAAAGGTGCCGAGGGCGAGAGGTAGGGTAAAGCAAACTACAACATGACAACACCCACACCGCCGCGCTGTCTAGCGTCTACTTGGTTCTTGGAGTCGACACCAGAGGGCAAGTCTGCGGTACGGTAGTTGAAGAGGTAGTAGTGGAGTTGGCCGTCTCCGGGGCCGAACTTCTGGACGGAGAGGAAGAGGGGGTTGTCGAGGAGGGTGAGGGCGTTGAAAACGTCGAATTTGGCCTTTGTTGAGGGTCAGTGAGTTTCCTTGAATAGTAGAGGGGACATGAAGTAGAAGGAAAGGGTAAAGACTTACCTGTTTAGCGAGAATCAAGGCGTCCTTGACCAGCAAGTTGAGACGAGCCTTGAGGACTTCATCATCCTCGTTTTGAGTCTCGAACGCACTTTCCGTAGCATAGTAAAACAGATACGCAGCACGGATCGTGCTCGAATGGCTAGCATTGTGAATGACCGAACTCTCGAGACAGTAAAAGCTGAAAAAGTCTGTGATTTTCTTGTTGGCGTCTTCGACGACATAGGTCCAGACGACGCGCTTGTTGCTCTTTGGATCGGTTTCCTTGTCGAGGAACCAGTGGAGAACTTCTTCCTTGTTGAATTCTTGGGCCATCTTTACGCGCTTCATGTAGCGTTCGAGTAGGGAAGTGACTTGGTCGGCGTCTTCGGCATGCATAAGGCGGAGGCCGGGTGTTACGGTGCGTTCGGGGAGACGGTACTTTGAGATCTGGCGCATCTTTGTGCTGCCATGGGGAAGGGGGCTGAAGCCGACGTTGTAGAGCTTTTCCCAGTCGAGAGCACGGTGGAAGTAGCGGCAGCTGGCTACAGGCTTGGGTAGGACGACACCAGCAGTGTAGATGGCCTGGTAGATGCCCTCGAGGTTGCAGCGACGAGTGATTTCCATAATGAGGACGGGAGCGAGACGCTTGCTGCGGAGTTTCTTGTGGACGCACAAGAAGTTGATCTCTGCAGTGTTGACAAGACGGCCACGGACGTTGAGACGCACAGGGACACCAGAGATGAAAGCGACCAGCTTGCGTGACTTGGTAGCGCGCACACCGACGTGCCATGACTTGCGCCAGCCAGGAGCCTTGAGGGCCCAGTTGAGCGTCTCGTTGAGGTAGTTGAAGCGGAACATGGCCTCGTCGTCCTCGACATAGTGGTTGCAGAGCAGCTCCTGGACCTCCTTCAGCTCGGCCTCGTCCAGTAGATCAATCTCAGACCACTCGAAACCAGCGACCAGGGGAGATGGCTTTGTGGAGACCTTGTCAGGGTCGACGTCCTTGATGGGACCTTCTTGGACAGGCTTCTCCTGGGCAGCAGCCTTTTCGTCAAAGCGAGGGACGGGCTGAGTGGACCAGAACTTGTAGTTGGCCATGTCTTTTGCATTCTTTCCCGAGCTCATGCCCGTCATGAGGTCGGCGGCGCTGACAGACTTGAGGAGTTCGCGCATGCTGCGTGCATCGAGGGAGGTGCCGCCCTTGAGCATGGCCTGGGCCAGGGCCGGGTTGCTTTGTACCAGCTGGTTGATCTGCGAGTCGGACAGCTTGTCGAGGGTCGAGGCGGGCAGCGGGTCTTCGGCCGAGGTGGGCGCGACAGGGGACTTGGAGGACGAGGCAATGCTGGCGACGGCATCCTTGATCTTCTTCTTCTTTGACTTTTTGGCGGGTGCTTGTGTCGAGTCTTGGTTGTTGTTGTCGTCTGCACTCGACTCTGCGCCGTCGTTCGCTGCGGACTGATCTTCGGACAGCTTGAGATGCTGAACGGCATCGTTCAGAGATTCCTGGTTGACAGGAGCGTCTATGGGTTTCGACTCTTCTTGCGGCATGTTGGGTGGTTGTGTAAACAAGTCGCTTGTCTCATTCGCGCGAAGCTCCAGCTGGCCGAGACCCTTGAAGGTTGACCTTGGTGGGGCTGTCCAACCAAGAAACATCTCCTCTCTTCCTCATATCACAACACAGTTATTCTCCTTCCAATCAGAAACTCAACTTATCAAATCAACCATCTCGGGAAACATGCTCAAGTCGCTTGGGACCATTGTTGGTATTCGATCGTCCTTACTATCATCGCCTTCTATTGTGCGCTTCTTCTCCCTCTCCAACAAAATACACTCTGGCCATGTACAAGGAGAAGTACACCAAGGACCCTAGGTATTGCCTGGGGAGACGCTTGCAATGGTGGGTCACTCACCACTTTGATTCATGTCAAGTCTGTCATGGAAGACGCACCGCCCGCTTTACTATCCCGAAAAGGTCCGTCACTTTTGTCAGGGCTGTAATGGTGAAAGACTCAGCGGCTTGCGCTCGTGGTGGCTCGAGCTTGATCAAGACACGTACGACTGTCCTTCTTGCTACGCACAAGACGTTGATGCAGCAATGCCAAAGGGCTACGAGGGTATCACTACTTGGAAGGGCTTGATCGCCCGCAACAAAGAACTCAATCGACTTGCTGCAAAGAGCCGGTCACGGCCTTGATTAATTCATCTCTCTAATCCCAGTACTTGATCAAGCCATCCAACGCACCCGTAACGACCTTGGACGTCTCCTTGGGCTGCCACTGCGCAGCAACGACGGCAGACTCGCTCGCCTTGATCTTGTGCCACATCTTGCACGTCTTCCAATCGTAGAAACACACATAACCACCACTGTCTCCAGACATGACCGTGCCGCCGTCAGGGCTGATGGCCACGTCAATGGCATATCCAGCATTGTTGTGTCCACGATAACTCTTCTTTCTGTTTTGTCTGAATCTTTCTGTCGACGCGTAGACAACGATTTGGTTGTCCGAGCTTTGGAAGGCGACGTATTTGCCAGATGGATGGGCACTGGAGCGAACCATGGGGAACATGTAGGGTTCGGCGACAAACTTGATGGGCACGGGGATACCGTATTCCCAGGCGCGCAAACTCTTGTCGTCTGAAGTGGTGATGAAGCGGCGGTTCTCGTCGCAAAAGGTGATTGTGTTGACTGGACCCAGGTGATGGTCGTACTCTTGGATGGGCGACTCTCCAGGCGTCCTCGTGTCGAACTGGACAATCTTCTTGTCGCTCATGCCGGCCAGGAACTCGGTGGCTGAGTTTTGGTCGGGCTGGAAGCGGACAACGTGAGGGGTGGCACCGGTGCTGAAGCGGCTGATGCATTGGCCGGTCTCGGTATCCCAGAGCTTCATCTGTCTGTCGAAAGAGCCCGTCATGAAGCGAGAACCATCGTAGTTGAAGCAGACGTCTGAGACAGACTTTGTGTGGCCAGAGTAGGTACGCAACAATTCCCGCTGGTGGTAGACATCCCAAATCTTGACTTTGCTGTCTGCAGAAGCCGAGAGCAGTAGATGACCAGCATCAGGGAAGAAGCGTAATTGTGTGATGGCCTTTGTATGCGACTTCCAGGTATGAAGCAGCTTCTTGGGGGCATAGTTCTTGTAGTCGTCGGGCAAGTCGCCTCGTAGATCGACATCCAGATCCTGTGGTACATGCATGTACGTCCTGCCCTGGTAATCGTACTGCTGACTTCCATGAAACTCGGTCGTCTCTTTCGAGCCATCCGACTCAACATAGGCAGTGCCAGCCTTCGAGGGCGCGGCGGGCTGCGGCGCAATGTCATCCTCCTCGTACTCGACCTCGACCTCCTCTTCACTGCCTGAACTGTCGTCTGGTCTTTCCTCGTCGTAACGCGCCCATGGCCCTTTGTATGCGCTTGCACCGTAGACAACACTGCTGTCGCCTTTTCCCTCTCTCTTGCGCTTTTTGGTGGGGGGCTCGTGGTTTGCTTCGACTGCTCGGTGGGCGTTGCGGAAGGCCGTCTCGCTAATGACGATCTCGTCGGCGTATCCGGTGGGCACCTTGCCTTTGGTGCTTGTCCGTTTGGCCAGTTCTAGTTGTCGGTCTGCCATGCTTGATTTGATTTTGGTTTGTGGAGGTGGAATGTTTGCGACAAAGTGCTGCGTCACTGTGAAGCTCGCCGTGCACAAGCCACATGATGGCAGGGTCGCCCTTTGAGTTGACTTCCTCTTCGTCCCTTCCTTTCGACAAGGATAACCAAATCTTACATAACAATCCCGTTCACAATTTCTCAATGAGACTGTCTCACGCTGGCATAGAGCGGTCATATACGCCGCCAATATCCACACTTACCTTTGAAGCCTAGCCATAGAGATATCCTAAACTAACGTCTCGCTGCGAACAGCACTGCCCTCTCAGAAACTATTGTGCATTCTACAGCTGCATTGCGACAGTCTTCAACGCATTGCAAGGATGGCTCGGCTCTCTGATCTACCATCCGAGATAGTCGAAAGCGTAGTATGCCTCCTGGAACTCCGGGATATTTGCAGTCTCCGCCTTGCCAGTCGTGCTACCGAAGCCGCATCCTCGCAAGCATACTTGCGGACGTTCTTCGTCAGCAAGGCCGTCGAACTGGAAACCGAGGCAGTTGCAAGATTTGCTGCCATTACAGAGCATAGTCGGTTTGCTGTACTTCTGCAAGATCTCTGTATCAATGGCATACCGCCCGCTTCCGTTGCCAGCGAGCCTGATTCCAAACATGTCGACATGCTAAGTACGGCATTTCACAACCTCCTCAAGCACTCAGATCAGTACTGTCTACAAAGTCTGACTGTCGGCATCGATGACAAGGCGTCCAAATTACCTTTGAATCCACGCTTCATTGCTGGAGCTTGTGCAGTCACGACTGCACTGAATGCAGTCAGCAACAGTGGCCTTCCAATAGAGAAACTCAACCTTCTCTACGACATAACAGAATGCAGTGTACCATGCACCATCTTTGACAGTCTCTTCGAATTAGCCCAGTGTTTCCACTTCTTGCGCTTACGAAGCTTGTCGATGAGCCTCACCCAGCGATTCCCAGAACCTGAGTTTGACGAAGAAGCCGAGGACGAACTTTTAGATTGCATAACAGACACTGCAAAAGCCGATTTGCAGGGAGTCGAGGCCATGATCAACTTCCTCGCTTTCGCCTCCTCACAAGTCGAAGAACTCAATTGACATTGGTATAATACTTCGAGCTATCCCCCGAGCCCGACGGACGTCTTTTTGAGAGGCTGGTTCGATCAACTCTCCGACAAGGTCCTCTTCAAGAACCCCCGAAGTCTGACTTTACGTGGCCTCCACGCCAGTCAACCGCCCGTGCTCAAAGTCTTGATGTCGCCATCTCTACAAACCGTACATCTTGAATTCATTCGCTTGAGTGGCTCTCTGCGTCCAGTACTCGACTGCCTGACCTCACCCGAACGAGCACTGAATCAGTTCTACCTCGACGACATATACGAAGAAAGATTGGTACACTTTTCCATCGAAGGAAAACCCAAATTTCCATACTCAGGACGTGTGCCTGGGCCCAGCACTGTGTTCAGAAAAGGCACAGAAGTTACCCTACCACTGGTATATGGTTATGCTGGAGGCCGATCCCTTGGCTCACCTCAGTTGATGCGCTTGCAGAGACTACGACGACAAGACTTTGGGTAGATGGCTGTTTACATCTACCATGCTGTCATTTGGAGAGGCTTTCCGTCTTCGGAACACATCTCCGAAGGCTGAGCCTACTCCTCTGGCTGTTGGTCGATCAGCCTACTTTGGCACAAAACACTATCGCATGTGATGGTATCAACGAGAAGTCCAAGGCAATGGCGGTCTGCTTTGGGTTTGCGAGCATCCCCACCCTCTCTTGTTCCTCCAATTCACTTGCCAAAGGCCATCGTCTCTTCTGCCAACAATGGCACGCTTTCTCCTCTTGTCAACAATGGCACATCACCAGTTTCTTCTTTCTGTTATGCTGCTTCTGCCGGAAAGCAGAAACCTAAATTACGCTCAAAGTATGGACAATCTGCCTTCTGTGATAATTGGTAACAACCACCCTAAACGAGAACACGACATGCACGCAACAACTCTTTGGAGAGACACCGGCAACTCTTCGACATTCAACTTCAAGCTCCAGATGTGTTTGATTATCGAAACCTGGTGTGCCCAAGGCTGAAAACATGTCTCCCGACATAGTTTACCACAAGGTCGGATCCCACTTTAACGCTACATGGTCTCACTCTGCTTTTGAGGGTTCTATATCGCGCTCACCAAAAGATTCTGCGTTCTGAACTTCGGCCCGCGATGCTAGATTACCTTTCTCGAATCGATTTCAAAGAAGCTCAAATGGAGGGCTATACAGGCATGGGTTCTTCTATCTCTCTTTTGCTATATAATAGTGCAGATGGGCCGGGTTTCATGTATGGAACTGGGTGTTGATGGCCCAGTGTGGGCCAGATGTTGTTGCTGCATGATCACATGGTAGTTGCGCAGAGAGGAATATTTAGTAGCTGAAGTCTGCAAGCCATTCTTGAGCAAGGTCACGGCAAGGCATCCCCAATAAAAACCTGGGCAAAACAGCAGTCAGGTGCCGTCAGGATACCGAAGATGAGAAAAGTGATGAGGAGGTCAGTACATTCTTGCAATTCGACCCGAGAAGAATCGAACGTCAAGAAAAGCATCGACAACAGCAAACGGCGCAAACGAGAAATAGCATAAAGGAAAGATATATCAACAAGCAAGAAAATGATGAGTTGGAGAAATGATGTTGAGAATGAGGGTTGTTTTCCAGCACTATCAGATTCCGAAATAATCCCTTCCCATCCTGCCAAAGTCCTTTGTCCCCATGATGTTGCAGTATGAAAACCGAAAAAGAAAAATATCTCTGCCAATGCCCCAAATCCCTTGTCTTTGTGTCTGTGTTTGTTTTCTCCTTTGTTTATCCGCATTGAATGCCCTGCCTGCCCTTGTTCTGCACATGATGAAGTCCTCCGAATTGCGCACCGCCACCCAGTAGAGACACCAATTCTGCAGCCACCAGCATTCGAACCGATGCCCACAGTTTTGATCAAGTGAACCAGCTGAGAAAGTCTTCTGCCCCAAACACCCAACTTCAAAGCTGAGCCAGTGACCATATGCAGAAAAACCCGCCCCGAGCTCGACACCTTTGTAGCTCTCCCAACCACCATCAGCGAAATGATTTTTGCCAGCGGCATACGTCAAATCGGGATGTTTGCTTTTTCGGTTCCCAGACACTCGACGTTCCACCAGCTATTTCTCTGTTTTTTGCACGCATTTCAGAAGACTTCGCCGGCCCCTGCCCACACCAACACGCCGATTTGAAATGTTTCTGGAGAGCTGCTGACACGGGCGCTGAAAGTTCATCTGCAGTTCACCCGAGTGTGTTTTTGGAGCTTTTCCCAAGTTTTCCAAGTCAAACACACCCGAGACGAACGCTGAACTGGCCATTGTGTACAGGTCGCGAAAAGAAACAGAACAGAGATCGTACGCAGTGCCGATGAAGAACAAGAGCCATTGGAGTCAACGTACTTTTTGTGTTTTTGCAGAGAAAAAGTGGCTTCTGTACTCGGTAGGTTCGCGTACTTCGCATGGAGAGATGAGCTGGTGTTTCGCAAGTGGCGAGCCTTCGCTGGTAATGTCTGCTGAGAAGTCGAATGGTGGACTGCTGATCTCTTTTGAAGGCTGTAATTCGCGAGATGTTGTGCTGTGAGACGATGGCAAGAGTGCTGATGGCTGAAAGCTGGCATCTTTCCCAAGCAGCCCATGGTTGAGCCGAAAAAATTCGAAATGCTGAACGCCAAAAGATGCCTGCCCCCTGAAAATGAATCTGCCCAGCGTCAGTGATTGCGCCGAGAAACGGTTTCTGCTGAGTACCAACCCTGATAGTGCCGAAACCTCGTAATTTGTCGAAAGACTGAGACTGATGGAGAGAGAAGAAGAAGAGAAAAATGAAGTGTTGATGCGAGAGATGCTTTTGGTGGAGAGAAGTGGTTGCCGAAGTGGAAAAGTGGTTGTTGATGAGCTTGGGGTCCAAAAGGTGGTTGTTGATGAGAGTGATGCCGAGAAAAAGATTGTTGTGTGCAGCTGGTGCGATGAAGTGGAGTGAAGTAGAGATGAAAAGGAGAGAATGGGTAGAATTTGCAGATTGGAGTGAGGAAGTCGAGTGAAGCAGTCTAGAGTCGCTGTTTCCTGTGAGCAAAAAAGTCAAAAACAGTGAAAGCAACTCACTTTTAGAAATTGTGAAATCGCACAGAAGTTGCGACTTGGTGAGAGATGAGCAAAGAGAAAGTTGCCCAGCGCAACGATGATGCGTCTTGATGAGTGGCATGTAGCTGAGAGAAGTGCCTGCGTTTGGTGTGAGTGAAGAGAAAAGAGTGAACATGAGCGAAAAATTCACCATGATGAGATGTGAGAGATCTTGTGAAGATGTTCTGAGTCCAATGCGTCTTGATGACCAAGGTAGATGGTAATGAAGTGGAAGATGGTTGACCGATGGAGTGGAAGAAGTAGAAAAAGAAGACACTCGATGCCCAAGGTGTGCAGATGTTTGTTGATGATCAGACGTGATGCGCAGAGGCAAGAGACGCGTCGAAAAGTTGTTGTGCGCATGAAGAGAAGGCGCTGCGCGCAGTGGAAGATGAGGTGCGCATGGTGAAAAGCAGTTGTTGTTGATGATAAACAATGCCAATGATTGATGATGAAGATGGTTGATGAAGACGAAGGAAGACTGAAGATAGAAGACTGATGAAGAGATGTCTCAAGAAGTAGAGATGATTTTTGGAAAGTGGATGGAAGGAAGGAGGGAGGGTGGTGGAAGGTGGAAATGTGCAGGGTTTATATACTCCCTCACCAAAAAGTGACGCGAGAGCCTGTTTTTTTCTGGCAGAACTTGACCTCCGACATCTCACTCACTTTCGAGGAATGTCCCAATTGGCCATACCATAGCCATCTATATAGCAACAGAAGTGTCTTACAGTGTCAATGCAATGTCCACAATGCCTCCTTGATGTCCCTAGCTTGTTCCCTGCTGCGTTTTGGTATAGAGCTCTAGGCGCAGAGAAGACGCTTGCGGCTGGACGGCGGCAGCGATGAGGACGACAGCACCGGCTGCATCTGTACTATCTACATGCAGGCAGCGCCAGAAGCACTAGGCGACCGTCTTGTGGATGCGAGAGGGCCACCAATTGTGCCTGTCAACCATCTTTGTGCTTACTTAGTGCGTCTGTTTTGCTCTGGCAAGCCGGCGCCATCCTCAAGCGTCGACTGCACGCCAGCCGCCTTCATTTTCTGAACACACCGAGGCAGCTTTATCTCGATCAAGGCTGAGATCAAGACTATCACCAAAATGCAAAAGGCTGCTCCAGCGCACAACTGCCCGTTTCGCGCTTCAAGAACTCCTCTCCCGAACAGTGCTGAAAGTGGATGGAATTCCATTTGGAATTTCCATGCTTTCCACATGGAATTGAACTGGAGTTGGAATAGCCTTTGGTTCCATGGATTATCCATTCCATATGGAATTCCATATTCTCGGTTGCAAAATTCGTTGCTTAAGGGACGCGCCGAAGCACCGATTATAGCGCTCTAGGGTTGTTTTCAT
>JALPCE010000189.1:0-45824 GCA_026538705.1 Aureobasidium sp. GC_Fusr_1
TTTTTTTTTTTTTTTTTTTTTTTTTTTTTTTTTTTTTTTTTTTTTTTTTTTTTTTTTTTTTTTTTTTTTTTTTATTTTTTTTTTTTTTTTTTTTTTTTTTTTTTTTTTTTTTTTTTTTTTTTTTTTCTTTCTTTTGACGATCTCGGCGTCAAAGAAGCATTTGAAATTCTTTCGGATAGCTCAGAGATCTCGTCCGCCGTTTTGGGAAGTCTGTTGTGACCTGTTGCCGCACCGTTTGCACTTGCGACACTCGCGTGGTGACACGGCCCGGCGTGCTCGGCGCGAGGTCAGCCCGTAGATCCACACTTTGCAACCCGTACCTGCATCTGAGCCGCATTCGCATACTGCACGGCGCCGACATGGGTCTCTTGCGCGAGTTGGAAACAAGTCGCCATTTCCTCGAGAGATGTGCCGCGTATCCCGGTCGTAGATCAGATCGATTAGAGACGGGATGATATATAGGTGAGTGTCCAGGCTTCTGTCGTTCTTTGCATCTGCATCTCTTTTCTCCTCGTCCAACTTGGCCATTGAGTTGTGCATAGGGTACCTCGTTATTGCTTCTTTTCTTTACCCAGTCACTCGTTTGTTTCTTTCAGAGAGTCTTTCCTTACCATGGTGCACTTCATTTCCATTGGCCAGCTTATCAGCAGCATCTTCCATTTCTCAAACAAAAACACTGCCGGAAGTACTGCAGCAGCAGCCTCCACTGTCCATGCCGCAACTACATCAAGTGCTATCGGCTTTACCAATTCCACTTCCTCATCTGCTACTGCCGCCGCCACCTCATTTCCCGCTGCTGTCCAAGTTGTTTCCGATTGCCAGGCTTTGATCCAAGCTTTGTCCTTCCCTGACCAACAGGTCACCGTTGTGGATTGCGAAGACATCACAGCTGGAACCGCTCTCACACTTCCGAATGGACCTTCTAACTGCAATGGCGGTTCGGTACAGATCAATCTTCGCAGAGTTACCTTGAACATTGTCACCTCTTATGCTTCCTCCAACTATGTCGAGGTCTGGCTTCCCACTGAACAAGATGCCTGGAATGGGAGGTTTATGGCCACTGACAACAAAGGTCTCTCTGGTTGCCCTTCTTATGACGACATGATCTACACCTCGAGCCTCGGGTTCAGTGTTGTGGGAGACAATGGCGGCCATAACAACACTGAATATCTCGGTATGGACGCACAACAGTTTCTGAACAACAATGAATTGGTTATCGATTGGTCCTACAGAGCCCGCCACGCTGCTGTCGTGGCTGGTAAGCAGGTCATCAAGACCAACTATGGCCAACCTGCAAGCTACAACTACATGATTGGTTGTTCCAATGGTGGTCGTCAGGCTCTGCAATCCGCACAAATGTACCCCGAGGACTTTGACGGTATCATCGCAGGCTCTTCTGCTAGCGATTTCAATCATCACATTGATTGGTCTGGCAGAATGTTTGTACTGACCGGTGCAGACGAGAGCGACCCCAAGTACTTGACCTACGACGACTGGGTTATCGTTCACAACGAAGTTCTGAAGCAGTGCGACGAGCCTCTGGACGGTGTCGCTGATGGCATCATCGAAGACTCCACCATTTGCGATTTCAATGCCACCACGTTGACCTGTCTCGATGGCCAGACCGAAAATTGCCTTACATTCCAGCAAACATCAACCGTCTGGAACGTCTTCTCTCAGCTCTACGATCAAGATGGAAATCTTTATTACCCTCGACTTTCACCCGGAGCCGAACTCTATGCATCTACCAATGGCGTCTTGCACGGTGTTCAAGGCCATGTCAAGGACTGGTTTGGTGCGGGTGTGTGGAACGATTCTTCTTGGGATCCCTCAACACTTTCGCAAACAGACTACACGAAGGCTGATGAGACGGACGAGCTTCACGGCAAAGTGTCTTCTTACAGTAGCGACCTCAGCGCCTTCCACGCTGCCGGAAAGAAGCTGATCATGTATCATGGCCTCATGGACCCTGCCATCACTGCGGAAAATTCACAACGCTACTATCTGAATGTTGCTCGCGACATGGGTCTTGACCACACTGGCCTCGATGAGTTTCTTCGCTTCTTCCGCATCAGTGGTATGTACCACTGCACTGGTGGGGTTGGAGCATGGGCCTTTGGCCAGAATGGGAACGCACAGAATGGTACCTCGAACGTGGTTTGGGACATTGTCAACTGGGTTGAGAAGGGCGAGGCACCCGATACAATGACTGGAACAAAGTTCGTCAACGATGACCCTTCTCAGGGCGTACAGATGGAAAGGCACCACTGCAGATTCCCTTACCGCACTACATACAGTGGCTCGGGTGATAGCAATGATCCGGATAATTGGAGTTGTGAGATGATCAACGACTGGCAAGAGTGCGGCGTCTACAATGTCCCTAGACTATGCTAGGGAAAACAACTCAGCCCAACGCACGAACTTGTATATGAGGGAATAGCTTGTTCAAGGATATGTCTATGATATCCGGAGGCTAAGGTTGACAGACGCCTTGATAATATGCAAGCTTTCTATAAGCATAACGGCAAGCCTCGTAATTGAAATTCTGCAACCTTAGTCCTGAGAACTTTCGGCAACTGATTGATTAATCCGGAGGGGCCGGTATGACTGTCCTAAGAGTACGATGTGTGATGCTTCGGCCGGTAGGAGTGTGAGGTAGGATGCATACCGGAAGTTGCACTCCCCCGGTGTCCACCCTCCGGAGCCCCTCCGGAGAGTCGCGTTATAGGCTTTGATCTGCATTCTATGCAAACGCATCTTGCAGAACACAATCTCGTATTCTGCGAAGAATGATGCATCTCTCCGCAACCCCAACTTCCCCAGATATCTCCGCAGCGGGGGGAATGCAATGGCAGACGACGAGTATAAGAAGCCTGTGACTCCTCGGTCTTGGATCATCATTAGCGACAACAACTGACAACTCAGCAATCACCTCTGGATCATTCCTCATGGCTTCCAAGTTCCTTGGCCTTTTGGCAGCCTTGCCAATCTGCATCAATGCAGCACCCAACCTTCTTCCTCGTCAAGACTCTGGCAACACTGCGACTGTCGACCTGTCGGTTGGAGCTCGCCGTGGTGCACCTCAGAATCTTGCTTCGGGCGTTCTCTATGGCATTCCCGACGACCCAATACAAATCCCTGATCACTTCTATAGTGATATGGGCTTTAACTATGCCCGTATTGGTGGTGCTCAGTTAGAGCAAGGTGGTTGGATCGAGGGCATTGATGCCTATTACGCACGCTTCAACAACACCAGAGACAACTACTTCCAGGCCCGCAAGTTTGGTGCCAAGGTTATTGTTCTTCCTCACGACATTTGGGGAACTGATCATGCGAATGACTCGACTGTATGGCCAGGTGATAATGGCGACTGGGCCAACTACGATCAGTATCTCGATCAACTGCTTAGCGACCTCAAGGCCAACGATATGCTCGACGGCCTGGTCTACGACACGTGGAACGAGCCTGATGGCGGTTTCTTCTGGAAACGCTCTCAGGCACAGTACTTGGACCTGTGGTCACGCACTTACCTGCGCATCAGACAAGATTCTGATCTAGCAGAGGTCTTGACCAGCGGCCCCTCGTACGCAGGCACACCCAACACCGGCAACGACTGGTGGACCAACTGGGCAGCCCGCATCGTAGCCGACAACACAATCCCCGACCAATACACCTGGCACGACGAGCCCGGCGACGTTGCCGTCGATATCCCCCAATGGCAATCCATCCAATCGCAATACTCCCTCCCCGACAAAGAAATCAACATCAACGAGTACGCCACTTTCGACCGGCAAATCTCTGCTGGAGCGGCCTGGTGGATTTCTCGTCTCGAACGCTACAATCTCAGAGGATTGAGAGGAAACTGGCTTTCTGGGTGGCAATTGCGCGATTTCCTTGCTAGTCTGCTGACAAAGACTGATACTAATGATTATACCGGTACTGGATATGCTGGCAATGGCGAATTCAACGTTTACAAGTACTATCACAACAACATGACTGGTGAGAGAGCAACCACAACAGGCACTGGCGATGGCGTTATGGATGTCTATGCCACCGTGGGCTCAGATAAGGCTCGTGTTCTCACCGGTGTCCTCAATGACCAAGGTACCTGGTTCATCACCCTCAACAACCTCTCCGCATTGGGCTTGAGCACTTCTGGCGTCTTGAACATCCAGACTTGGGGCTTTGATGATGCGGGACACTTTGGTGCTGTGGCTGGCCCTTCGGATCGTGGTGTTTATGGCCACCAGTATGACGGCGACACTGTCACTTTTCCTGTCTATCAAACTTCTCAGGATGAAAACACTGCTTGGGGTTTCGAGTTTGCTGTTGGTGGCTAGTGGCTTGTTTGGAGCATACTAGTCAACGTATAAGGACCTTGAACGTCCGGGAGAGAGCATACTCGGACAAGAGGATGAGGGACTGTAGGAAGCAAGTGATGATTGACGACGAAAGCTGCCAGAGCGGCCATATCGGGTCAATGAGTATGTGATGGACTTGGAATGGAGGACGATGATGTTGGCAGTCATATACATATCATGATAGGCATCACAATAGCAAAAAGATCTCTCGAGAATTGACGAATTTGCTTGACAACAGCAACACAGCAAGATGGCAGCAAGACAGCAGCAAGACAACGAGAGAGGCAGAATGGCAGCTTTGCAAATTGCGTGGTGAATCCAGAATGTATGTATCATCATCAAATTCGACTCTACAGCCTTGCCTTGGGCATCTGCTTGAGAGCCTGTCTAACACCCAAATCGCTCAAAATCTCCTCCGTGCCACCCAAGATAGCGTCGAACTTGTACGTGCGATGGAACTGCTCGACGACTTTTCCCATACCTCCTTGAGTGATACCGCGACCTCCAAAAACGTTACAAGCATCATCGGCGACTTCGTGGGCACAGCGAGTGGTAAAGGATTTGAGCAAGCCGATGGGTCCGCCGAGATACTTGTTCTGGGCTTGGTAGGACATTGTGTTCATTTGGTGTGTGATTTGCTCGAGCCAAGCTTGGGTGGCTTCTGTGTGTTGGATCATGCGTGCGAGCCTGGGAAGAGACTGATGTCAGTGTCTGGTGTGTACGTGTTTCATCACGGTATAACTTACTTTCCACGAACGACTGGTTGTTCAGATAGCGGCTTTCCAAAGACAATGCGTTGATTGCTCCACTTTAGGCATTCTTCTGTGACAGCTCGCATCCATTGTATCACTGCTGCTGTCATTGCCCAGCGTTCGTGGTTGAAGTTGCTCATGATGACCTGGAAGCCTTTGTCTTCTTCGCCCAAGAGATGGTTGACGGGAACCTTGACATTGTCGAATTGGATGTAGGCTGTAGCAGCCGCTGTAGAGTAGCTTGTCTGCATAAAGTCAGAAAGGTACCTAGAACGAATCTATGCAAGAACTGTAACATACCTTGATCTTCTTGGTCTCGACATTGTCATCCCTTGGAACCAAGATCACACTGAAGCCCTTGACAGTCTTGCAGCCAACGACAAAGTAGTCGCTGAACATGCCGTTGGTTATCCATTTCTTCGTGCCGTTGATCAAGTAGTGGGAGCCATCAGGTGTCTTTTCAGCTGTGGTGCGCAGACCAGCGACATCACTGCCAGCAAAAGCCTCAGTGATGGCAAGCGACATTTTCTTCTTTCCACTGAGGCATTCTTCCGTGACAGCATCTCTGAGCTTGACGTCTTTCATCCAGCTTCTGACGGCAGTGAGAGAGATTGACATGCCTGCCATGTTGCCATCTTGGAAGCCTCTTGACAAAACTCGAGCTAGTTCCTGACATGTGATGAGATCGTGGAAATAGTCAATGTCTTCGCCCTTGACGCCACCTGGCAAAGTTCTGCCGTGCAAATGCTGACCTGGACCGAGTCGCATAGCCAACATGTTGTTCTTTGCCATCTTGTCAATCATTTCCTGACTGATATAAGTGCCATCGGCTTCCTTTTCTTGTGCTTCTGGTTTGAGCTCCGCATCCACAAATTTTCGGAGACCCTTTCTGAACTTGCGGTGTGAATCGGTATAGTATGGACTGGTGAATTGGGGGCTGAGCCAAGTAGGCTCTGCATATGGTACCGCGCTGAGATCGCCAGGTTGAGGATCAATCACTTCCGGAGTTTCGTCCTGCACAGTGCCGATGCATAGAGACGAGTACTTTTGCAAAACTTCATGTCGGTGTAAGTTGTAGAAAGCTGTGGTGGCGTCTTGACCTGCAACTTGTTGCAAGACTACATTGCCACCGGGATGTGCGTCCAAGAAATCTGTGAGGTCGTATACTTTGTGGTCGACAATGCACCACAAGGAATCTTCGGTGTTGTTCTTTGCGACTTCGTCGCGCGAAAATGTGCCTGAAGAGACTACATCAGGCATGATTGAGAGCTGCGGAGGGACCTTGGGTATCGAAGAAGAACACAATAACCTACTTTCATCAATCAGAAGGAAAGTATTTGGTGCTCGAAGAGATGGTCGTGCCGACCAGCCAGAACACCCCGCATATTGTCTTGATCGTGCCTCGGTCCGCACGCCACCAGGGGAAGTGAGTTTCTATCTATCTCCTTCCTTCAACGCTTTTCGTAGAGAAGCGACAGTCGGACAAAACGACGTGGAAATCATGATAGCAAGTGACAATTATCTTAAGTGTTGCTGTAAGAGCGGCTGCATTGGCTCAAATACTGTGATATATGATGGTGTTGGAGTGAAATTTAAGGTTGTCAATGCTCATACAGAGTGTTTTATGCATGCATTAACAGATATGCTAAGTCAGATCAAATGCCTTAGTTCAGGTGTATGAGATTCCACTATCACATTGTCAATTTGTCTTTTCTACCTGCAGCATAGTAGCATTCACGCACAGGGGATCATGCGGAATTAGAGGCAACTCACCCACGCTCGCTATCTAGTCAGGAAACAGTATGGTTTGTCGGCCGGTGTCGTTACAGCAGCCCAAGCCGTCAACGCGTACGAGGTACCCGCTGAGGCCGAAAATACTTGAGTGACATTGTAGACAAGTGGCGTATGTAGTCCCGGGGACTGACGACGAACCTGCCTCTGGGCTGGAGCCGACTGATCAAAAGAGATCAGACCAAACACTGTTTAGCGTTGCCTTTGGGGGGTAGAGCGATGCTAACATACAGATAGCTGTCACCAGTGTGAGGTTCGTAGACGCCACTCTGGACTACCTCAGCCGTCACGGACGATCCAGAAGACGAAGAATTGAAAGGACTAGATGTTCCATCCTCGAAACTGTGATCTGTGAGAACAGCATTGACAGAAGTCTGAGCGCCATCAGATTGTTGAGCCGACGTCGCTTGCGAATAAATCGTTACAGTCGAAGCTAGCTGCGTAGTAAGAAGAGTAGAGACAGAGGCATTAGCACAGAGAGTTGGCGTTGATGGAAAACTCGAGGTGCCGACGTCAGTCACAAAGTAGGTCGACGAATCGGAAGTGTAGACGATGATGCTTCGCTTGACACAAGAGTTCGAGGTGGGAAGTGCAGGGGCGACCGACTGTGCAACGGCGTACGAAACAAGCAGCAAGAAGTTGAAGACCAACATGATTATCGCGAAAGGAACGACTGAGCTTCACGGATTGCCGAATGCCAGGAAGGAGCAGCAATCGGCACTACCTATTCTGATGGTCCACTTGTCGATGAATCTACATGGTGATGGATTTGGAATGCAACAAGATGAAGGCGATGGCTATGCTTGCGGTAGGCTTCACATCTGCTCAGGAGAAGTCCTCTGGAATGAGGAGCTGTCTTGGACCCCGACCTTCAGATGGATCGAGCCTTGGAATATGCGGAAGCAAGGTCAAAGAGTGGACAAGTACAGCATGTATGGGTTGGCTGCAAGCCACTCGGCGTGCCCGATGCAAGTCACCATGATAGAGCATGAGAGTTTGATACCGCGGAATGTCGCCCATTGAGGCCAAGGGTCTGGCGAGATGACATCGTGTACAGCGCCTGGAGAATGACGAGGAGAGGATGTCAAATGTACATGCATTGAGGTCATTTCATTGCTGCTAAACTGCATGACCTCTACAGAACAAGCAAGTACATGCCCGTGAGGATCCTGGTATCGAACTAGACACTTTGATTAGATGGGTTTTAAATTGACATCACACAGTTTGCTCCAAGGATCGTGCAAGACTTCGATATCATATCATTGTGTAACTCGGCTGTGGATCGGTATGTGTTCAAGATCCATCAGGATCAATGGCATGCTCTAAACGGTAGTCTTGATCCCGATGTCGGTACGGCAGCAATTGTTCCCGGTGATGCTAGGAAGACACGCTTAGCGGCATGCTTTGTGACTCATTCCTGCGGAGCTATCTGCCTGTTCGCGTATAACACTGATATGCTCGAACATAATTCTCGCCCAACGGACTGATTCGTAGTAAAGCCGCATGAACGCTCGACCGTCAAATCAGTGTGGTACGATGGGCTTGAGCCAGACGAATTCTAATGTTTCGGTTCATTCTTGGTCCGGAATCCATGGGCTGGCATCCGGCATCAATGGGACGAAGATTACTGTTCCAAGTGTGGAGGAGTGAAGTCCAAGACCCGTGGTTGAGCACAGCTGACACTGCAAGGGAGGACTGAGCCTCAGCACATGTGGTTGGCCAAAAGCATCGGTAAACCGAGCCTCCTGGACATATGCGGCTCGCCCGAAGAAAGTGTGACACGTTCCAGAGGCTCCTCGTGGCCGGAATAGGGAGTTGCACGTATGTTGCTTCTACGCACTCATCCAGGACCCTTTTAGATCCTTGTCCTCGCCTAACGTTCTTCAATGCCAGGGAAGGAGATTAGATATGCCGTACGAGGCAAGCCTGGTGAAGGTTAGGATCGGAGGATTGCATCCCATCGATCTTGTTGATCTGCACTGAGTGAGACGATTGCGACGGAGAGAGTGAGGAACAGGTGGCTGGATGGTGGATCGAGAGAATAACTCTGTTTGCTCTGTTTGGTCTTCCGAAGCCGCGGGGACGACCCTGATCATGTACTTATCTGCATCCACGACTCTCAAGAAAGCTGTTGAGACACAGAGCGACTGAATATGGTACATTCTCGATGAGTTTGAACAAAATAGTAGTGGTGGAAAATCTCATTCATCAAAATCCATGCTCGACAAGAGAACAAAATACAATGAGGTATCATAACAAACCCAACAACAAGACTCCGAAATCCCGAACCCCTGCCCCATTAGACATCTTTGTCCCGAGAACACCGTGACCAAGAGATCTAGATCAATTACTGAATGAAACTAGCCATGGCTTTCCTCTCCTTCTTAAGAGGTGAAAACATGAAGCCATCATCCGCCGTCAACAGGCCAGACTTCTTCTTGCCCATACCACCGATGAAGCTACCTCTTACACCACCAGCTGCAAGAGGACCCAGACGCGTTGCTCCGAACAAACCACCTCCACGACCGGGAAGTGGCTTACTAGGCGCATCGTCTTCGTCATCGAACAGAGTTTTGCCCAGGCCACCAAGCTTTCGCTTCTTTTGTTTCTTCTCTGGCTCTGGCTCATGTGCGAAGGCAGCAAACGTTGCAAGAGACCTGCGTTGTTTGGGCTTTGGTTTCGACTCTGCTTCGGACTTCTTGGCCTTGAATGTGGGAACTTTGGTGGTTGCTGCAGTCTCTTCTTGAGATGCTGGTTCGACCTCTTCGACGACTTGTTCCAGTGCTTGCTTCTTTGTTTGTTTCTTGGGCTTTGGCTCGGCTGCGGGTTTGGCCTTTTTGATGTTGCTCTTACTCGCAGGTACGGTCGCTAACGGCTTGGGAGCGGTCTCTGTGGTTGGTCGAACGTTCGATGCGCTCGGAGACTCTGCCTCAACATCGGATTCCGATTCTTCAGCGGCTGCTCCTGCTGGAGCCTCCTCGGCTTGCTCTGGACTCTCAGGTGCAACACTCATTGTGCGGTTCAAGAATGGTGTGATTGAGAAGGTCGACTTATCGCCAACTGCTGCGGCCTTGCGACCCTTCTTTGCTGGTTTGGCGTTGCCTGGTGTTCCTAATTTTTGCGAGTCTGGATCCATCTGTGCAGCGTTCCTCTTCTTTGTCTGTTTGGTGGTCTTCTCGGTCGCGACAGGTGCCGATCTTGCGTCAGCTGCAGCAGATCTCTGCGCCTCCTCGAGCTGTGTTTCAGTCTCCTTCAGCTTCTCCTTAGTCGACTTCAGCTTTGTGCGGAACTGGTTGAGCTTGTCGTCCAGGATTGCTTTTGTGGCGTCCCAGTCGGATTGAGTCTTTTGATGTGTCTTCTCGGTCCTTTCGCGCTCCTTGCGCTCCTTTGCGAGTTGGCGACGCAGCTCTTCGGTCTCGACTTGCACACTGGCATTCTCCTCTGCTTTTGCAGCTTCTGTTGTGTTTTTGCGCTGGGCGTTCTCCTTTTCGCGCTCTAGTTCGGCCTGAGCGGTTTCCAAATCTTCCTGGGCCTTTTCTCTGAATCGCTTCTCCCTTGTGAGAGCCTTGCGCAGGTCGTCGATAGTGTCTTGCTGATTCAGATCATGTTGAGTGTTGCGGCGTTTTGCGATTGCGCGCTTAGCTTCGGATTTGGCGTGGTCGAGTTCGACTTGGATGTCGCTGATTTGTCGTTGCAGGGCGAGCTTTTCGGAGAGGAGGTCCTGATTGGATTCGACTTGGGCGCGTAGATGGTCGAGTTCGGGTTTGAGGGTGGAGAGTTGGCGGGCCAGGTCGAGCTTCTCGGTCAGGAGCTTCTCGGAGTCTGTCGTGACGTTTCGTAGGGCGTTTGTTTCTGCCTGGACAGGGCCATGGTGAGCTAGTGTATGCGTTGGCAGTACGAGATAGATACCCTGAGTATGGAGAGTTCTTGCTCGGCAGCTTGCAGGTCAGTCTGCAGATCGATGGCATGTGCTTCAGCATCTTCGGCGCGAGCGAGGTTGTCGTTGATGGCCTTTTCGAGGGATTCTGAGCGGTCCTCTTCCTGTGTCAAAAGTTCGCGCAACTCTTCATTGTCGTCTTCGAGTTTGTGCATGTCGAAACGCAGTCTACGCAGATTCTCGTCCTTTGAAATCATGTCGACTAGGTGGGTGCTGCGCTCATAGTTGAGTTCTAGCGATGCTGATTGGAGCGATTGGTCATTGATAGTGGTGGAAGTATGTGCTGCATGGATAGGGACCATTGTTGCGGTGGTCATGGGAAGAATAGTCCAAACGTCGGCCACAGGCTGGCTTGGGCTTTGGATGCGAATGTGATGCGACGGACGTGACGGGACTCTGTTGTTTGTTTATCGCAGGCACGGCAACATCCGCCGTCAACCCTAGACTCTGCCGTCTCCCGGCCGCGGCTTCCTCTCCCGAAACCGCGCGCGCCAAGCACCGAGTGGCCGACTCAAGCTTGGGGACACGAAGCATACGTAGTCACTGGGATAGACTGTCTTGTCTGTTTGTCGTTCCAATCGCTCTCGTCAAGCCAAGATGAAGTTCCTCCAGACCGTGACGGCCTTGCTGCTGCCACTCACAGCTTTGGCAGCAAAGAAGAGCTCTTCCGACAAGTTCGGCGACTATCGATCGCAACAGCTGGCCGCCGCTACTCCCCTCAAGCTCGACGACAATGAATACTCCAAATTGACCTCGTCTCCGCGCGACTACTCGGTCGCCGTCCTCTTGACTGCCCTCGAGGCCAGATTCGGATGTGCCATCTGCCACGAATTCCAGCCTGAATGGGATCTCTTGGGCAAGACTTGGGCCAAGGGAGACAAGAAGAAGGAGTCCAGACTCGTCATGGGAACCCTCGACTTTGTCAATGGCCAGAGAACCTTCCAGTCTCTGCAGCTCACCACTGCTCCCGTCCTGCTCTACTTCCCTCCTACCTCTGGTCCTGACGCCAAGCCCAACGCTGAGCCCCTGCGCTTCGATTTCACCACTGGGTACGTCTCTCGAAATCCACTACTACACCAGTCCGCAGCTAACAAGACGACAGTGTCATTGCCGCCGAGCCTGTCCACGCCTGGCTCGCGCGCCATGTCGCAGGCCCTACTCCTCCCATCGTCCGTCCAGTCAACTACGTCAAGATCATCACCACCACCGTGGCCGTCCTCGGAACAATCACCGCTTTCACCGTCGCTGCTCCCTACATCCTCCCCATCCTCCAGAGCCGCAACCTCTGGGCCGCCATCAGCTTGATCCTCGTCCTCCTCTTCACCAGCGGCCACATGTTCAACCACATCCGCAAGGTCCCCTACGTCGCTGGCGACGGCAAGGGCGGAATCTCCTACTTTGCCGGTGGCTTCCAGAACCAGTTTGGTCTCGAGACTCAGATTGTTGCTGCCATGTGTATGTGTTTTTTCTGCCTCATGCCCTTCCGTTTGTATCTTCGCAGTCACTGACAATTATGCAGATGCCATTCTTGCTTTTGCAACCATCTCTCTGGCTCTCAAGGTGCCCCGCATGACGGACCCTCGTGTTCAGGGTATTGCTACCCTCGCCTGGGGTCTCGTCATGCTCGCCATGTACAGCTACCTGCTCAGCACTTTCCGCATCAAGAACGGTGGCTACCCCTTCTGGCTGCCTCCCTTCTAGTTGCATCGATGCACTCTGTCATGCTGTGAGAAAGCCATTGTAGTGGACAAGCTCCCTTACGAGGAGAATACACTGCAACTTTGCATCAAGTCATCCAAACAAAAAGTTCCTACTATATATCTCGCCGAATAGACGAACCCTTTCACTACGTGACACTCTCTCATCTCATTTGCGTAGAAAGTTGCACTCTCGGTTTAGAATGGTCCATGATCTCAAGTAGCCATGTCCTCTGTTCAGTTAGATAAAACCATATCTTGCTTCATCCACCCAACGTCGAGAGGACTGCTCTTGAACTCAATGAAGAAACAATCTCCTGGAAGGACACAGAGCACAAGACGTCGGAGCAAAGGATTAGAATAAAGTAGGTCTAAAGGATCTAGGTAAGAATCGAAGAACGTCCGTCTGAACTTTTCCCTCCATCTCATTCATCGTCGTTGTCGGTCACAGGCATAATCGTAGGTCGTGAAAAGACTGGCCTCCTCTCCTTGCCAACTTCTGGAAACACATATCGGGGACTGCGATATGTGTATCCCAAGAACGCTCCCCTCTTCCTTCGCTCCACCACTCGCTGCCCATACTTGACGTCGCGCACCAGAATGTCCTTGGGTCTGCATCTTCGAGGCCGAGATCCCAGAATCTGCTTGACTTCCAGGTCTGGATCCCTGCCTTCTTGCATCTTGCGTTCGCGAGTCTTCTTGATCCTGGTTTGCTTGAAAGCATCCCAACGCTCGCCTTTCTCTCTCTTGCACGCAGCGACGTTAGCGTCAGTCCATGTTTCGATGCCCATCTGGACCTTCTCAATATCCCGCTGCTCGGCTTGCCATCTCTCGAAGTAAGGGCCCATGAGTCTTTGTTTAGCCCGTGGTTCTGCGTCTGGTTTGACCTTCTCCCGCAAACTCATGTAGCTCGTGCCGACATCATTGACAAAAGTGTCCTCGTGTTCGAAGTACTCTGCAATGTCTTCTACCGGTTCTGGTATGAATGGTGCTTTAGTTCGATGCAGCGTATCCCAACGGATGGTCTCGAAGAAGGAATGTGCTTTAATCTCCTCAGCATCTCCAGCAGCAACAAAACTTGCCTCCGAGATGTTGTGATGGCGTCTCAGGTGACGACAGAGTTTGGGACCGTAAGATGCTGAGCCTAGTCGGTGGTCTTTCTCCCGCAGAAGATCCTTCATGAGAGCCAGTGCGGAGTCAGTTGGTGCTGGGTATCGTAGACCTGTACCAGAAAGTCGCTCGCCCGAGGGAAATCGGAGCACGTCACGATGATGCTGTTCTGTCAGTATCATGCGTTACAGTGACTTCTTTGGAAAAGTGCCATACCACAATGTTCCTCGCTGTCATTTGTCTGTCCGCACCAAGGAATGGTGTTCTCGAATAGAAGCACTGGAAGCTATTAGGATGGCCATACCTCTCCAAGTAGACCAAGACGTACCTCAAAGACGATACAACCAAGACTCCACCAATCACATCTGCCATCGTAGGTGTGACCTAGAATCACTTCTGGGGCCATGTACTGCTTCGTGCCGACGATGCTCTGGGGGCGTTCCTTCCGCATCCTTTCGGGCTCCCTCAAGAGCTCTTCCATATCGCGCGCATTGTGCATCTCGTAGGGTAGACGACTGCTTGCCATACGAGGTAAGCCACGAGTGCGGTTCGCTGCAGTGTCATGCTCGTCGCCTTGCAAGTGAATGTTGTACTTGTTCAGGATGGAGTGCCGGGTAGTGTCGTAGTAGTCGTTGATGTGGGACCAATGTCCATCAAATGCCAGTCCAAAGTCAGAAATCTTCAGGTGGCCAGAGGAGTGTATCAGGAAATTGTCTGGCTTGACATCGCGATGGATCCATCCTAGCCTGTGAGTCTCTTCAATAGCCAGGACCATCTCCGCCATGTAGAACCTAGTGTCGTCCTCACTGAGTATATCGTGACGACAAAGATACTGGAGGAAGTCTCCTCCGATCATGAACTCCATGACCAGATACAGATTTGTGTTGTCCTGGAAACTCGCGATCAATGGTACTACCCATTGTGAACCTTCTGCTTTGACAAGAAAGTCTCGTTCACCACGAAGATGACCCTCTTGACTGGTTCGGATCATCTCTGCCTTTCGAATGACTTTCATGGCATAATAGTCTTTCATGAGACGGGGATTTTGGCAACCACGAGGGACCAAGGTAGGATGTGGTGTACCGTTTGACATGCATGGTGACGGATCCTCTGTTACAAAATGGTCGGCATCAGTCACAAGTTTGACCAGACCGAAAGTGCCCCTGCTAAGGATGCGAACCTCTTCGAAGCCAGCGTGGAACACGCCTTTCGTTGTGTGTCTTGCGACTGAAGTGGTTTTGAGAGTGCGTAGTTGTCGAAGATGAGTTGACTCGGACCGCTCCCATGACCGGAATAGCTCGTCCTTCTCAGAGTGCGACAATGAGCTTTGAGCAAAATGATCGAGTAGACGCTGTCTTCGGACACTGCGCTCAGATCTTGGCTGCATGTAGCGCTCGTTGTAGAATGTTTCCAGATAGACTTTGAGAGCGGAGATGTCTTCGAAGGTCTCGATCTTCACAGGTTGTGTCCTCGGAGACCTTTCCTCGATGGGAAACTTCTTGAGTGCCTCGGCCAGATCTTTGGGGTCGCTCGAAGCCTTGCTTCGTAGATTGGAGCAGATGACTGTGGTCGGGGTGGGAGACGAATTGGAACTTGCGGGAGTATGGCCTGCATAGGCAGTGTTCATTGACGTGTCAGGACAGCTGACCTACAGCGAAGTCCGACCTGTCGACCTCTGGCTCAGCGGACTTGCAGAAGAACAGTCGTCGAAGCCGGAAGAGGAGCCAGTCTTACTGTCATAGCGATACTCGATGGGCAGACCAGATCTTCGACGGCGAGGAGCACGTCGGACAACAGTGTCGGGCTGCAGTAGATCACTGAGATTTTCAGCAGGGTCAGACATGCTGTAGTACATAGTGCTCCGGATGCCTACCCATTGGGGACAAGTTCCCAGAGAAGGGGTAATGCTGAAGCTGTCCTCAATGTACTCCGGGGCCCCGTCGAAGTGGACTGCTTTGAAGGCTTTTGGGATTTCGGAATGTCTTTGGGCTTCGTCTTGACTTTCGACTTGGGCCTTGATTGCTGGACGAAGGTTCGTCGTCCCGTTGGCTTCCCTTGGAACTGGTAAGACGGGAGTTGCAGAAGGAGTGAGAGGTGGATTGTCTGAACCCTCATTAACGTTCCAGGTTCAGACGTGGGAAGGGAAGGGAAGGGCATGAGGGGAGTTGAGAATGATGGACATACCATTGGCAGCACGCTTGTCGGCGAACCACTTGCTCGTCTTGTGACGAAGCCGATTCAATGGGGTCAGAGGAGGGTCAGAGGCCAGACAGAGAGATCCTTGTGGCCGGATATTGAGCTCGCTGGTACCATTGTCGATGATCGTCACAGGAGTCTCTCCAAAGTAGATGGTCTCATTGTGACGCAGCCCGGGTGGAGGAGGGGTACGTGTGCGTAGCTTGGGGGTACTGGGCTGAGAACGCGAACGACGCTCATCTCTGCT
Organism: Aureobasidium sp. GC_Fusr_1; assembly: GCA_026538705.1. Classification (NCBI taxonomy): domain Eukaryota; kingdom Fungi; phylum Ascomycota; class Dothideomycetes; order Dothideales; family Saccotheciaceae; genus Aureobasidium; species Aureobasidium sp. GC_Fusr_1. The sequence continues at coordinate 16,092 of JALPCE010000189.1, forward strand.
GCGAGTTGAAAAGGGACGTTTTTCGAGGACTCGGAGTATCTGAATGTTGGGGATCACGGGCATGATGAAGATGCTGGTCGAAAAGAATGCGGCGTAGAGATGGTACCGAGCACAATGCTTGTGTGACAAGACGCACGCGATGGATGGAGATAGAAAAAGTACGCCCTTGACTTACTGTGCTGAGATCTATTGCCCAACAAGATTGCGTCGAGGAAGCAGCATCTTGCTTGCTCCTGCCCTCAACATGCGTACACCGCCCAAGGAGAGTGTGGCTTCTTGTCCTCCGTGCTGCCGCTTAAGACGCGACACGATCTACAGCCATATCTGATAGGATACAGCATCTGATAAATTTACACAACAGGATATACCTTATCCTCATGTTTGACAGCGCTCAAAAGCATGTCGTGTCACATGCAGAAAGCTCCTTTCCCCCACCCACACCGCGTTTCCAACCAACGGCATGGCGCGGGGCTGGCGAGGTTTGATCTCCGGCGCACGTCACGACCTGTCAACAGACAGTCACGCGCTCCCATGGTCCGACACAGCCATGAGCTAGATAGGGAAGGATAAGAGAAACAAACGCCGCTTGACCTTGTGAGCTGTCGGTTCCGTTGTTCTTCCAAGTCTCTCTGTCGAGCTCTGTGCTCGTCTCATCCTTGACATTTGAGTTCAAATTGTTCAATACTAAAACACGCGACATTCGGAGACATCGATAGCTTGAACTCCTCGACATGTCTCCGTCAATCTTCCCATCTTATCTCGTGCCTTCCCTACCATTCCGCCGCCGTAAATCAAGCACTGACTCCAATGTCTCCACCTCAAGCACCAGCACAAGTGACAGCTCAAGCTCGGACAACTACTTCCCAGGCAACACGTCCCTCATCCGCTGTTCCCGCTGTCTGGCCGACCTAGCATTAACAAGTCAAATTGTCTCCAAAGGCTTCACAGGCCGCCATGGACGCGCCTATCTCGTTTCTGCCTCTGACAGCTGGATCCAAGCTACTCCAACATCGAGCAAGAGAGACACACTACCAAATCTACCGAATACATTTACTCACAAGCCTGTTGCGAGGCAGCTTGTCACTGGAGCTCACACGGTTAGCGATATCAGTTGTGCTCAGTGTGGCAGTGTGCTAGGATGGAAATATGTCGCTGCCGAGGAAGAATATCAACAATACAAAGTTGGCAAGTTTATCCTGGAGACCAGGCGGACTTGTCGAGAAAGTGGTTGGGAGGGCGAGGCAGATGCTGTCGTTGGAGCTGGTGGTGTCGCTGTAAAGAACGGTTCGGGAGCACTGGATGATATCGAGTTCGACAGCCAGGACGAAGACGAGTGTGAGGATTTATTCATGGGGGTCTGGACGCCCCAGACCGCAGCCAGGAGACGCAAGAAGAAGGCCTTCTCGAAACAGAGTAGTTGACTCTCAAAGAAGAGGGCAACGCTGGTAGTTGCACCAATTTGACTCACGACGGCATGAATGATACCACACAGGAAATTATGGGCAGGTTAATGATCTGATTTTTGGGGAGTTATCAAGTGGAGTCCTGGGATTGACGGAGGATATGGAATATACGCATTGTGATACCCATCATTTGTAATCATGCAACTTTAGTCTCATTGCACTGTCATGAATCGTAGTTTGTACATCCCTTGGTACTGAGGCAAGAGTGGCGGAAAAGACTCTCCACACAAAAGACCAGCTTCCTAGCATTCGTTCACGGGCGTTTCGGTGACAATCGTTAATCGTAAGAGGGCGGCAACTCGATTCTGGGACTTGAGTATCGTGGTGGTTGGTCTTTCAAGTTCTGCGAATACGGTGGTGGTGGATCTGTGCGTCGTTCGGGGCGTGATTGAACACCCCTTGTCGGAAGCGTACCATAACTCGGATAATGGGTGAGGGTTGTTGTGTTGGAAGAGGCCTGCAACCAACTGATGATGGTTTGGGGCTGTCTGTACAGAGGCGTGCTTGTGGATTGTTGGAGTGCCTCTCTGAGTCTTCGCTCGCGGTATTGCCGGCTGCGAGTCTCGATTGCTCTGTGTTGTTCTCTTCTCAAGACATCCTGACGTCTTCTATCGATCTCGACTCGGTAGAGGTCTCTATATGCCTGATGGTCATGTGGTCGTCGTCTCTCACCACTTGAGTTTGACAGCGTCCAAGAGGGTTGACGTCTGCGTGGTCGCGGGAGTAGTGGTTGGCGCTCAGCACGGTCTCGGCACCTTCGATGTCGGCGAAGCAGTCTGCAAAACATGAAGATGGTGAAGCAGCACAAATAAATGATGGAGAACCACAATAGAAGGATCAATGTTGCTGCAAGTAGAGCGTTTCCTGCAGCGGCGAGCACATGCTCGGTCCACTTGAAAGCAACCCAGAGATACGGACCGGTTGCACGTGCCGCATAGTTGATCGAATCCAGGATGGCCAAGCATGCTGCAACCATGAGATCGAAGAGGTTGCCCAGAGACGGCCAGTGGTCTGAGTGTGAGTGTGAGACCTCCATGAGAATGTGAAAGGGGGGTGAAAGGTATCAAAGAGAGGAGCAGGACGGAGATGCGGTATTATTGTAGACGGTGGCAGCGGTCGGTATGCAGACGCCTAAAGATCTACCACGAGACGTGTGTGATACCGAAATAGGCGAATGTAGTTGGTACTTGTACCTCCGTACTCGTCGACGAAAGTCACGCAAGCGGATGCAGATAGGTAAATATGCTCCAGACCTACAGGCTCGAAGATTTAAAAAGTCAGCAAGACGTTGCCGCGCAATCACAACCCAAATGGAAAGTGCGAGACTGTGAGGAAAGTTAACACGTGCTCTATCAAGAAGGATCCAAGGAGGACATCGGAAGGGTTGGATTGGTGCAGGCAGCAACTCGTCCCGAAGGCGGTGAACACTTGCCCCGCCAAACAGGCCCCGACAACTCGCGCTCCGTCATTATTGTCGGCCTTAGCAGAAGCCATCTCACTTGAACAATTCACATCTGCTGTGCATCCAGACCGCACGCCAATCACATACTCCGCAATCCTTCGGAAGCTTGAAAGAAACCACACAACATGCAGATCAAGTGAGCACGGCGAGACCTAGACCCTCTACCGCAAACAGCAGCTAATCGCTACCTCTCACAGAGTGCGCACCCTAACCGGAAAAGAGATCGAGCTCGACATCGAGCCCGACTACAAAGTACGACATCACGCCCGAGGCAGACCTTTGCCCTCCCACTGCTACGAAGAGCCGAATGCTTCAAGAAACACCAGGACACATGGCTGACAAAGCGCCACCCACAGGTCTCTCGCATCAAGGAGCGTGTCGAGGAGAAGGAGGGCATTCCCCCAGCACAACAGCGTCTCATCTTTGGCGGCAAGCAAATGTACGTGCAGCACTGGCAAAAGAGATGGTGATTACATGACTGACGGTACGGGACGTTCAGGAACGACGACAAGACAGCCAGCGAATACCAACTCGAGGGTGGCGCCACTCTCCATCTGGTCCTCGCTCTTCGTGGTGGACGATGAATCAACGATACCTCTACTCGCAGCAAGATTATGACGAGCGAATGAAAGATACAACGGTCAACTTCACACTTCACTCTTCACCATGAGACTGCACGGCTTGATCGTGGTGGGAAATGTTATGCCGGACAGAGAGCAACGAGGAAACACTGCTCCGTCATCAGATCTGGTCACAGGGGCTAGGCTACAGATAGCATGAATCTCTCCTCGTTCAATGCACACGACATAATGGCCTCATAAGAACCAACTTTTCTCACCGAGCTCCCCTACACATTTTTCTGAAGAGAAGTGTTCTTCCATGACCTGTCCTTCCTGCGCCTGTCTATGAACCTGTAATGCAACATTGAGTATGCCGTTTATGCTGCAAAATGGCTACCCTACCACAACCGCCACATCTTTTCTGTATTATCATGGTCGAATTCCAATGATACGTTGTAGTCCTCAAGTTCGTCTCTTCTTGGCAGGCAAGAAAGGATCATATGCAGGTCTTTTCCTCGCCAATGTAGAAGTTGATGAAGTTTGCACCGGCGGTGGTCTCTGCGCTGGCACTGGTGAGGATCTCCGTGGCGGTGCTGCTGCTGTCGACGATCTGCTTGCTGGTGTTGCAGTCGGCCTAGGTTTATTCGCAGATGAGCCACTAGTCAGAGCTAGTAGTCTTCTCTCCTTGGCCTCTTGCTCTTGCTTGGTCTGGTTGATGGCAGTCGTGAGAGCACGATCAGCATAAGTCTGTGGTTGGCGAGCAAAGATCGGTCTATATGCTTGACTTTGAGGCACAGCAGGAAGTGGCCTCGACGGTCCTGGTTTCTGGACGTAGTTGCGGATCATGTGTGCAGGTGCTTCGGCGACCTTCCCCCTGAGCTGAGACAGTTGATGCATGGGAACAGACTGAGCGACACTGCGACCTGCTTGTCTCTGTGCAGTTTGACGCTTGAGGACAGTAATTTTTTGAGCCGTAGTCTTTGCATTTTGTAATGCCCGGTCGCCAAAAGGTTTGTCGCGAGGTCCCGAGCTCCAGCCTGAGCGTTTCTCGCCTGAAGGAATAACGGCATGTACGATATGGGTCTGCTTGGCTCCCTTGTCGACTTTGTGTCTGTTGAGAGCAGCCTTGAGTCTGTCTTCTGCTGCTTGGGTTTCGGCTTCGTCCTCTCTCTTTAGTTTGCGATATACCTTCCACCACGAAGAAGGATTCTTCGGTCGTGTCGTTTGCAATTTCGACTCGGCTTTTGATATGTCTCTTCTGATAAAGGCTTGCCAAAGCTCGGCGTCGTCTTCGGCGATATGTGGTGAGGCTTCTTCGATTTGGCGCTGGCACTAAGTTAGTATGTTGGCATAGTCTCAGTGCTTGGTGAGTGCTTACGAGCTGTGCTGGGTTGGTGACGTTCTTGAGGACGGGTCTGATGGTTTCGTATCGTAGATCGCCAACGTCGTACATGTCCATGACATTTCTGATACATGCACGTTGTGCCATGTCAAATAATGTTGCCGCCATCTAGAAGTAGATCCTCCTTGTAGCGTGGATACGGAGAGATGTCGACTCTTTCAAAGATCTTTATGAATCCAGGAGGTACGGATGCAGAACAGGAGTAAAATACGTCGCATACAGATGGTGTGATGGTAGTCAGAAGCTGATCGTGATACAGCAAGAAAGAGAACAGGCAGCGAAATGCCGGTTGTTAATTGGAGAGAACAAAGGGTGAGTCCCTGACAATGAAATGGACTCACAATCAGCCAGCCGCCGATGATCTCGACGGCTTCATTCGGCCTGGACTCATGCGGGTAGGGCATGTGCTTCGGATCTCGGCCCGCTGCAGCAGAGTCTGGGGTAATTCTTGCTTGGCTGATCGGCGCTTCGTTCTCTGGCGTTTGCTGCTTGCTGTGTCGCTGCCAACAACTCTCACACTTCTCAAGAATCACTTCTCTCGCTCAGGATCTCAGACACCCAAGAAGACAACCACTCAATGTCTGGTCATCCATTTGGACTGCTCGAGCAGTCAGAAGAAGGTCAGCCAGCCGGAGCCAACGACTCGAGAGCAGAGTACTGATCCGTGTTTGCAGATGCATTGCACACCGCGCGCCTGCTCAATGTCGAAGAACGACCATTTGCCCGCGTTTCAAAGCGACTGCTAGGTAGAGATTCGCTTCTCAAATCACCTGCCCAACTACCGACACCGCCGCCTGATGAGTCCGACGCAGATCAGGAAGCAGATCGCCAGAAGAAAGAGCAGGAGAGGAGGCAATGGCGCGAAGATGTCATGCTCGACTTTGCGCTACTGGAAAGCACATTCATCCGTATCCAATTTCTGAAGGACAGCAACGAAAAAGAGCGCCAAAGATACGCAGACGAAAAGAACAAGATTCTGGGGACCGCTCAAGCTGTGCGTGACAATACTGCAGAATTACGCGTGCAACTGGAAGAAGCTCAAAAGACCTTGACTCTGCGCAAGGAATACGATGTGCTTGCTGAAAAGATTACCAACAACCGCATGCTGAAGCCACGCGAGGAGCAGCGCGCAAACCTCGAGAAGCTGAATGCCGAGATTGCAGACTTGAAACATGAAGGTGAAGAGTACGAGCAAACTTGGGACGAGCGCAGAGAGCAATTCGACAACATCATGGCTGCCGGAAAGCAAATGCTCAGGGTCATCAGAGGTGAAAAGGACGAGCCGGAGAAGGACGAGGCCACGGAGGACGACGAAGAGCGTGAAGACGGTGAGGCTACTAAGGAAAATAGCCGAATGGGCACGCCCGGACCTGACATGGGTGGAGAGGACGACGATGCGTCGAACTCAAAACGTAGTAGAGGACCATCACAAGGTACTGGAGCAAACACACCTGCTGTGGAAGGAGACTCACAAACCCCTCATGCTGGAGATACTGTGCCTGCCCCAGCCGAGAAGCCCATGGACACGGACATGATGGAGGCTGGGGAGACACCACAGCCTGCACCAGTCTCTGAGCTCGAAGAAGGAGAAGCAGCCGAGGACTCGGTCGAAGAAGGCGAGCACATGGATGTGACCTAGGCGTCATATCTTCAGAATGCGCATGGGACGGTCCGTAGAAAATTAATGTGGTCATCATGAATCTCGTTTATGCTTTTGGATATTTACAGTGATTTTGGAGATGTGAGGGTTTAAGAAGTCTCCTTGATGGCATTCTTGGCCGATGCTACGGCTTCCTTTGCCTTTGTGACTTCTTCAGGGCTGTTCTGCTCACTCTGTTCCTATGTTCATGTTAGATGTGGCAATTTATAGTGGTCTTGGAAAAACTCACAAGTTGGTGCTCAAGCTTGGCCAGAGATTCCTGAATGCGGTTGCGCAGTTGAGGGAACATGGCTTTGGTCTCATCAAGTGCTCTGTTCTGCATGTTGTCAATACCAATATTTCCCACTAGCAGATGAAAACACAAACCTCTTGCTTCAGGTTCCACTCGGCATTCTCTTCATCACTGCTAGCCTGCTTGAGCTTTTCGATGCGGGCTTGTTGCTGTTCGAGCTCCTTGTGGTAGCTTGCCTCTTCCTTGACAAGGCGGTTGACTGCTGAGGCGGCGATTGCGAGTTGCGAAGGAGGAGCCATTTCGATGTTTTGGAATGGATCGGAGTGTGGTTATCTGGTTCCAAATGTTGTTGTCGAACACTTGGTAGAGGAGCGAGACTAATCCCGAAAGGGGAGATTGATTGGCTCTCCACGAAAGCAGCACGTCGCGCGACCACAAATTGTCCAAGCTCAGTGTTTGTTTCCAACTCTCAATCACAGCGGTAGCCCAGTCTATGCTCCGTGTATAACAAAATCACAATGTCTTCTCCACCAGCAGCGGCTAGCAGTCCGCCTCAGGACAACTACGGTCCCGACGAACAATTGCGCGACGAGCAATCAGCATCACAGAACTCTTTGCAGCCTCCTACCGATGGCACTACTCAAAACTCATCACAACTCCCTCCCGCTTCGTCACCACTATTCTTCCACTCGTCGCCCGCAGTCAATGGTGGTGCTGACGGTATGAGCTCGCCTATGAGGGCCGAGTCAGCACTCCCAAGTGATGGTGGTCCTACACCAAGGGCCTCGGGCCAGACCATAGGAGGTGCACAACTTCCATCTCACCGTTTAGTCGGAACAAGACTGATTGTAGACAACAGATTCGTCTCCTATCCGCTACGCATCCAGTTCCAGCGGAGCACCTCTGACGGCAGGCAACCGAGCCAACCAATTAAGAAGCGACAGCAGCGGCTTGTTTGTGCGCTCGCCCTACTCGGGAGGTCCGGTCGGCGCTGCCAACAGACGCCATGACATTGAATCTGACATTCTTTCCGGCGGCGGTCGAAGGAGACTCTTCGTCGATGAGAACGGCAGACCTACCCGCGACGAAGCATCACACTCCGATACTGCTACCTTCTCCAACGTCGACCCTCAAACTTCCGAAGCTAACATTCTTGGAGGACACTCAACCAGAACCGTGTGGGGTACCAACATCAGTGTCTCGGATACCTTGAGCACATGCCAGAATTTCTTCCGCGACTTCCAGAGAAAGTATCGCATGCGCTACGATGGAGACCTCACAGAAACACAGAACCTGCCTGCTGATCATGCTGGGAATGAGAAGGTCTACATGAATGCTCTAGAGTTGATGATGGATCTTGGAACGAGTCAGCTTAATCTGGACATGGAGAACCTCAAGGCATACCCCTCGACGCAAAAGCTGTGGTACCAAATGCAGAATTTCCCTGCCGAAATCCTTCCCATATTCGATCAAGCCCTGAAAGACACAATGTACGAGCTAGCAGAGAAGCGCATGTCGGAGATGCGTATTCCATCGCAGCGTCACCAATCCGCCAGAGACGACTCTGTTCCAGCCATGCCCTCTTCAGACATCGATGCTACCACACCACGACCCACCCAGAACGAAAACATCCCCGACCTTATCCAAGAAGTTGAGAGCCGCATCTTCAGAATCAGACCTTTTAACATGGGCAAGACCATCAACTTGCGCGACCTGAACCCGGGCGACATGGACAAGATGGTCAGTGTCAAGGGTCTCGTCATCAGAACTACACCCATCATCCCCGACATGAGAGAAGCCTTCTTCCGTTGCTCCGTCTGTCATCACACCGTCAAGGTCGATATCGATCGTGGCAAGATCGCCGAGCCCACTGTCTGCCCTCGTGAGGTCTGCGCTTCTCCCAACTCCATGCAGATTGTACACAACCGCTGCGTCTTCTCCAACAAGCAAGTAATCAAGCTGCAAGAGACTCCTGATCGTGTACCCGATGGTCAAACTCCTCATTCAGTCTCGTTGTGCGTCTATGACGATCTTGTAGATGTCTGCAAGGCTGGTGACAGAGTCGAAATTACTGGTGTGTTCAAGTGCAACCAAGTCCGCATCAACCCTCGTCAAAGATCAGTCAAGAACATCTTCAAGACCTACATTGACTGTGTCTTCATCAAGAAAGTTGACAAGCGCCGCATGGGCATCGACATCTCAACTCTTGAAGAAGAGCTGTCAGAGCAAGCGTCTGGTGGTAAAGAAGAAGTCAGAAAGGTCAGCGCAGAGGAGGAGGCAAAGATTCTCGAGACTGGCGCTCGACCCGATGTCTATGACCTGCTCTCACGGTCACTGGCCCCCAGCATCTACGAGATGGATGATGTCAAGAAGGGCATCCTGCTCCAGCTCTTCGGAGGCACCAACAAATCTTTCGAGAAGGGTGGTAGTCCGAAATACCGTGGCGATATCAACGTCTTGCTTTGTGGCGATCCATCGACAGCAAAGTCGCAGATTCTCTCTTACGTTCACAGAATCGCGCCTCGTGGTGTTTACACCAGTGGCAAGGGTTCATCAGCTGTCGGTCTGACTGCATATGTCACTCGCGACCCGGAGACACGAACATTGGTTCTGGAGTCTGGTGCTCTTGTTTTGTCTGACGGTGGTGTTTGTTGTATCGATGAGTTCGACAAGATGAACGACTCGACACGATCGGTTCTGCACGAAGTCATGGAGCAGCAAACCGTCTCTATCGCAAAAGCTGGTATCATCACCACCCTCAATGCAAGAACCAGTATCCTGGCTTCTGCCAACCCCATCGGCAGCAAGTATAACCCCAACTTGCCCGTACCGCAAAACATCGACCTGCCACCTACGCTACTATCGCGTTTCGATCTGGTCTATCTTGTGCTTGACCGTATCGACGAGATGAACGATCGCCGTATGGCAAAGCATTTGGTCGGCATGTACCTCGACGACGCTCCTGAGAATGCCAGCGCAAACGAGATTCTGGTAAGTGTACACTGTCTATCCACCATACTATCCTTGTTACTGACCAACATCCAGCCAATTGAGTTCCTAACCTCCTACATCTCCTACGCCCGCAACAACATCCAACCTAAGATCTCAGAAGACGCCTCAAAAGCCCTCGTCGACGCCTACGTCTCCATGCGCGCCCTCGGCGCCGACGTCCGCGCCGCAGATCGTCGCATCACAGCCACAACCCGTCAACTAGAATCCATGATCCGTCTAGCCGAAGCCCACGCCAAAATGCACCTACGCAGCGAAGTCACAGCCGACGATGTCAACGAAGCCGTTCGCCTGATTCAATCTGCACTCAAGCAATCAGCCACAGATTCAAGGACTGGATTAATCGACATGGGACTGTTGACCGAAGGCACCAGTGCTTCGGAGAGAAAACGCAAGAGTGATCTCAAGGGTGCTGTGCTCAGTGCTGTGGATGATATGCTCAGGAGTGGCAATTCGAGTGTCAGGGTGCAAGATGTTTTGAGGAGGGTTGGTGAAGATTCTACTGTTCCTGTTGAGTCTGTTGAATTGGCTGAGGCGCTGCGTGCTCTCGAGGGTGAAGGCAAGTTGTTGATATCAGGTGAGGGACAGAGACGTAGTGTCAGAAGGGTCACTGGTATTGCTTGAGAGGTTTTTGTGGATATGCATGATTGCTTTTTTGTCTAGTTTTCAGAATATTGGAATTGGGGTGTGGGAGGTTGGGTGTTTTTTCTTATCGCGAAAGGATGGATATCAAAGGCGTTCTTTTTGTTTTTTTCTTTGCTTCCTTCCTTCTTCGCGACTCGTCTATTGCTCTTTCCCCACCCTTTTTTTCCCGTGCCCTGCTGCTCTCGAATAATGCTTGAGAAGGATAGAATACAATTGTGGTCCGCAAAACCGGCGTTCTTTTTTGGCGCTTTCTCTTACTGCGCTTTAGATTTGCACCAGGGGTCTTGGAGGTCTTGAGTGCCTTTTCCCCGTTCTTCTCTCGGGATGCATGTTGCTCTGTTTTTGTTCTGATTCGTGATGGTTTCGTAGCTATCTGTTTGTGTGTGTGCTCTGTTGTATTGCAGCAGCAGCTCTCAAGCCTCGAGGAGGGGACTATGATAAGAGTTAGCAAAACTGTTCAATTGACAAGTGTAATGAAACCAGCGAAAAGAAAAAACTTACCCAAGGAAATCCTCCTTGATGGTTGCGATGGCGTACATCTGGCCAACCTCACCTCTGATACCCTTGATCTTGACGCGAATGTGCGTGCCCCTCTCGATGACCTGATCGGCGTTATCGGTAAACTGCGGCGGCGTCGCGTTGCCATCAAACTTGATATCGCTGGGAATCATCTGTTTGAGTCCTCATCAGCACTGTGCCTCCCTACCATCAAATCTTTGCTATGAAAGCAGGGGAGGAAAGAAAAAAAAAACAACTCACAGCTTTCGACACAAAAACATTCAACGGACCCACATCCACAAAAAAGCCATTGCTGACCACACTGCTCACCATACCATCACAGACTTCACCCTTGAAAGGTCTCCAAACCACTGCTTGAAACATGATCGTAAACTCTGCAAACCCTGAGCCGGGAAGCACGCGGGGTTCACTAATGTCAATGACGGAGACCACACACACGATGTAAAAGTTTCCGGTGTTTGTGCCTTCGACGTCTTGGTAGAGGGTATCGGTGATGTATTTGTGCGTGTCCTTGTCGAAGTAGGAGGGGTGCAGGTTTACGACGCGTTCCATTTCGTGGAGGAAGAACATTGTGGGAGGTGGTGTGAGTGGGGTTGTAGGTGCGTGGAGCGAGGGAGATGGTGTTGCGCTGGCGGGTAGATGAATTGGTGGAGTTGAGTTGGAGGTGGGTGGCCCAGAGTAGTCGATGTGAGAGTCGCGAGAGGTGACAGAGTCGAATTGGCGACGAGACAAGTGAAAGGCGACCAAGCTAATGGCGCTTTAACTGGTTGTAAATGCAAAAGACGCGCGCGCTCCCGAAGTTCCCTTGCTCTTTCTGGATTCCTGCGAAACAACCGTGGTAGAGGGAGGCTGCTGAGAAGTCCGGCCGGTGCGCGCGCAGATGACAAGGGCGGCGAGTGATTGACGTTGAGATGGAAAATGCACGCGACAACAATACATTCGCGATTCGCAAACTTACGTAGCTGTATCGACGTCCATAGACTTTCTTGGCATCGGAGCGGAGATGGCTGGTCATATTTGTTGGCCCGCCGCGCGATACACACTTTGGGCTGATTCTCAGGACGAGTACTCGAGTACCACTCATGCAAAGTTGAAGGATGACCATTTTGTTCTTAGCACTGGTTGTCGCCTAGTCTTGCATTACTGCGTTCAATCATGCCCACAGGCACAGCAATCTCCCCATCCAATTTCTCTCAAGTCACCTCCAACCTGTCCTGCGGCAACATCTGGATATGGCTGTCCATCGGCACTAACGCTCAAGACGTTCGAGAGCCTTACAGTACAGACCATAAGCCAGATCTGGGATGCTGGACATGACTCCTTGGATCTCCGCGTTGCGTCTGAAGTGACAACCATTAGAATCAAGTATCTTCAGAATCGTCTCTCGTAGCATCGTGTCTGTCTGAGGTGTACTCTTGAATGCAATCACAATCGCCGCAGCCAGACCAGATTGATCGCATCCTTTGTAGGCCGAGTTGCGGAATTTGGCAAGAGCAACTGCCTTCAATTCGTGGATGCCGTACTTTTCTCCCATTGCATACATCCTCGAGTGTTCGGCCAGGATACCTTTGCGGCATTGGCAATTGTACCACGATTCCCCTTCTGCTGATTTCTCTTGCTCAAGGTAGTCTTGGTGGTAGAAGTAGTGGATCATGAGCTTGATGCTTGCTGTGGTCTCGACGTCAAGGTCCCAATCAAAGTCCTCGGCTCGGATGGGTTGAGTCAAGAAGTTGTCGTCTCGGCCGGAGCTGGCGGGGATATTGATGAGCCCTGTCTCTCCCTCTTGGAATGTATCTGGGCGACAAGCGGCTCTGAAGAAGTCGGACTGTGGGCAGATGATGGCTTTGTGAACTTGGTACGTGTCTGCGTCGCACACAATCTTGAGGTCTGAGTATGCGCCGTTCTCTGCAAGTCTGTACAACGGTTAGACTGGCCGATATATCAAGTGCGAGAATTCTTGCCGAGTGAGCATAGAGGCCATTCGCCTTCCAGGAGGGTCGTCTGTGGCCATGCTTTGGTACAGATGGCGAAGGTGAAGAGCAGGTCTGGAAATGTGCTGATCGGATCAAGAAACCTCACGGAGCCCCGTCTCGATGCGCACACACACCATCAGTTCGGCTGTTCATTTGAATGGTGAAGATCTGGGATTCCCGGATCGTTCACTCGGGATTGTATAGCGTCGATGGTCCGGCTTCAACACATAGCTCACTTCAATCGTCTTCATTGGTTCAGAAGGGATCGATCAATAGCCTATCCATCTACGATGAATGTAAACTCCGTCATCAAGAGGTGCGTACTCTGTTTGTCGCAGGATGTAAATGCACAGCTGCTAAGATTCATGAAAGCGTCTATGGTCGGCGATGATGTTTATTCAGAGCACCATTTCTCGTTCGTATCGGACGTTCAATTGACAGAACCATACAATCCATACTATGCAAAAACTCCTACATAGCTTCTGGCTTCACCTAAACCGGACCTGGAGAACGAGTCCTGGATGTTGCGGACAAAGAAATCCCACGCAGATCTCTCGGCTTTCCAGCCCAGATTGTAGCCTGCACATTCTCTCATTGTTCATTGCAGTCCGAATTGGGATACTTCTCTCCGCAACTAGACCTTGCCAAACTCACTGAGCCTTTAGATTGTTAGGTATAGTTTTGACGAGATTGCTTGGACCTTCAAAGACCATGGACGATGATCGGATGGATACTGACAGTGGCAGCTCAGGGCACGATGATACTCACGTCGATGATACCGATTTGCAGATCCTCAATCTCGCTGGCGATGGCGAGAGATATGATGACGAGGATGTGGGCCTGGACGACTCGAGGTCGATTTCTGGAAACGATTTTGAATCCGATACCGATGACGAGCCCTACAGTGACAGTTTAGCTTCCATCCCCACATCACCGATTACAAGTTTGGGCGGAGGACTCAAGTGGCACGAAGGCGATCCGTTGCTCAGGAAGATCGGGCTTGAGAGACTGAATGACAAGGGATACGTAAACCTGGAGACGATTTGTACAGATCGTACCTTCGGCTACTCTGGCGATCGAGCTCTGCGCGCAGCAAGATGGCGAGCAGAACGTGAAGTGCAGATAGGCTTATGCACTCACGTCAACGAACCATCCAAAACGAAAAGCAGCAAAATGAGAACAAAGTATGGAAAACTAGCTGAGTTTCATCGAATCCATCCCATCTTTCGTCAAGATAACTGGACCTCGGACGATCTATTGATGGGGAACGAATCAAGCTATGCGTTCAACAAGTTAAAGCCGGTACTACAGCTCGCCACTCTGCTTTTAGAAGACGAGAACGTGGTGGGTTACATATATGGCATGCTCGACATCGATAGCCACAAGGAAATCACCCTTGCGGGTGTAAGAGAAAGGCTGAAACGGGGGGCTTACTGGTTCGATAAGCGCCACAACCTGAGCGAAACAGAAAGACAGACAGTTTGGAAAGACCTCTACGAACTGTCGAAGAATCTCTGGTGGACCGAAAAGGACATGACTGGCGAGAAAGAAAACCTCCATGCCTACACGAGGGGTGAACAAGGATCTATCGAGATAGTTCTTGACAAGCGTCACATCGACTACGTGTGTAGGGAATGCTCCCCTATCGAGGATGCCGTGGATTGGTTACCGGGCTCCGATGAAGAGTCTGCTCGATTGAGGGTAAAGTTCAATCTCGCCACCACAATGGTCCACGAAGTCATGCACGCGCTTTGGCGCAACAAGTATTATCCAAAGTATGAACCATACTATATGGACACGAGAGCTGCGGAACTGGGATTTCAATGGGAACAACTGTTGTATTCTGGTCAGATCGATAATCCCACTGGAGACAGAGGAAGCCCTTATGTAAGTGTGCGACACATCACTCGGAGATGAATATCTGCTGACGTCTACGCAGATTTTATCAATCAACAAATGGCCCTTCCCAGGCGGCACAGAAGAAGACTCTAAAAAAACACTCATGAGTCACAAGAAATGGGGACTGAGTGACGTTCAACAGGACTTTGCCGTCGAAATGAGTTTCGTCCAGGGCATGTTTACACACGAATTCTGGGCCGAAGTCGATCGATATGGAATTTCTAACTTCTGGCCGCGAAGAATGCTGGGTGTACGTAGTACTATGATCTCAGAATATTGGGAGGATGAGAGCCCTACCGTCAGAGGTCCTGCTGATGGCACACCACCGAGTCCGGATGTTGCAGATGCTAGGGGCGTCATTGACAGGCATTGAACGATTCGATGTAAACAAAGATATAGATCTCGACCGGATCGGGTTTATGTTGCTGTTTCCCAAACAATGGAATTTCGGTTCTTCTTTGTATGAATGAACTCTGACCATCAGCAGAGCGGCTATTTCATTAACTTCAAAGCGCAGTTCGCGAAGTGATCGGCTTTGTTGACGAGAATACCAGATTCTACAAAATCGAAGCTTTTGGCTGGGCTCAAGGAACAAAGGGCAGCCAGATTCTGAAAAGACTTGCTTGCCAATTCCGGTGCGGTATCAACGGTCGGTCTTCATTGAACCCACGAACCGTCTTTTCGATTGATCTGACTCCCGAGATCACAAAACCTCTTTCAAAGCATATTCTACAACCAGCTTTCGTCCACATCGAGTATATCATGGTCGGCCCAGCCCCTTTCACGCCACGAGCGATACGTAGCACGAGCGTTCCACCCCGAAGATCCGCTCGATTAGCTGGAGAACCTCCAGGAGGTGAATGGGAACTACGACCCCACTCACACAGACAAAACGGCGTCTTGATCGAACGAACAGTAAGATGGAATAGATGGGAAGTCAAATCGTACGGAGATTGGTCCTACCGAGTCAACAAAACTACTCGCAGGAAGCCATTTTACCCAGGACAGCTTATTATGGCGATGGATCTTCATCCTCAAACCATCCTCAACAGACCACTCACCGATCCACAAGTTGCTCAGACAGAATGTGGACCGGTCAATGCCAAGATGAGGGTTATGGTCGTCATCAACACCACGTTCAACGGTATTCTGTGTTTACCATTGTATACTCAGACTTCAAATACCGTCATACCTGCACCGAGAGTCCGAGAAATGGTCAGCATCAGTCAAAACCGTTCATGGCCCGGTGCAACGCCTTGGGCAGGCCCACCACTTCATATGACAATGTATGGCGGTTCTCAGTACGCAACTAACTCCTTCATCGAGTTGTGTCAACCCGTCCATGTTCTTGCTCAATCGAGGATCAAAGACATTGGATATCTACCTGGTGGAGAGTACGCCAGATTGATCAGGCTCTTGGCATACAAGGGGAATGAGGCGAGAAGAGATGCTTTCCAAATGTATCACACCCAATTCTTTACCAATCAGATGTGAATGCCGTGCGCGAGATTCAAGAGTTATCACAAAGCGCAGATGGATCGAGTTACAGACATGAGGTGGCGATAGAGTCAAGGGAGTTATCCTATGTTAAAGAGTCAGTTCAACTGGAGATCGATATGATGCTGGAGACTCGTCTTTGGATTGTTCTTTGACATAGTCTGGACGCCATTTCTGTCAATTGAACGAAATGTTATCAAACACACTGGTACTCTCGTGATTCCCTATGCTCGCCTCAATGGCTCGGTATCTTGTTCGAGTTGGAGAAGACAAAGAATTCATATCTTGACGCTCCAGACTTCGTGACCGGAATTGGTTGGATTGATTTAGGACACAAAGAGACAAAGACCGAACACACCCTTGATAAGTTCGCCCGGGACCCTGGGATGCATTGTCATACGGTCAGCTTTTCACTATTCTGTACAACCTCGGACCACTCATCATGGCTACTACTGTCGAAAGTTTGATGTCACTTACCCAAGTCCCACTTGGGCCGAATGGAGAACCCCTCCGAAGATCTGAACGTCTCAAGGCACTCAAGAGCGGAGATGAAATCTGGCAAGGATTGCAGAAAGTCAAAGGCACGAATTACGAGAGACTCAGCTTGTACAACCAGAACGGGGTTCCCAAGAAACTCTATGCCGTCAAAGCGTTGGACATCCATCTCGACAACTTGTGGCCCGGGAAGATTGTCAAGGCAATCGACTGTTACCCTCAAACAGACCTCAAATGCACACCATATGATGGAACCATCGGCACGACTTCTATTGCCGGCCCCATCGCGGCAAAATTCCGCTACATGATAGTCGTGTGGAGGACTAATCAGGGAGTGGCGGCGATACCTCTCTATACCCAGACAGAGAGCAAACTTAGCAAGAACAGGATGAGCGAGCTCGTAAGCGTCTGTACGGTGGGAATGACCAAGTGGGCGGGAGACACACCATGGGTAGGCATGCCCATCCTCGTATCTTTCAACCCGGAATACAACTGCGAGAACAAATGTTACGCCGATCTTTCTCGTCCACACTGGATCGGACAATGCGAAACAGTCCTTGACGACGTCGGTCACGTCGAGGGTGGAGAGTACAGTAGACTGATAGACCTTCTTCACATGAAGGAGCGCGAGTTCAGAACAGCTGCCTTCGCGAGGTTCAAAACGAAACCAGATGGCACGTCCGAGACTTGGGTACCATGGACGCCTACCAGCAATCACCAGCCGAAGGCGAATGTGAGGTTCAAGGATGACAAAGTAAACAGAATGAACTTCCAAGAGTTCAAGCACCGCAAGTAGAAGTTTTGAGATAGTTGATCGATTCGCGGTATCGTTTTTGGTTTGGGGTAGAGAAGGGGATTTATATATTGTATTTGCAAGCTTTTTTTTTTTCCAATTTGCAACACTTCGAGAGCTCCGAGCCATCATCAATCCATCTCAGATAGCTGGGGTGGCTACCGTCGTGTGTCAAGAATCGAGCACTTCCATGAGAACAAAGATCTTGGCTCGAGGCTGGAAACGGCCTACTCACCACCAAAGATAAAGAGCGCTCTTGCTGTGGGACTTCTTTGTCTAGGCCACACATAAGGACAAGTAGTATGTCGTCGGACAAAACAGTCGTCTAGCTTTCTTCTTCACTACCATATACATCATGAGCAGACCTGCACCCATCGACACGCAGTCCAGTGCACTTAAACGTGCAGCGGGCAGGGTAGTCTCTTTCCTGACACCCAAGAAGGACAAATTCTCGCCTACGAGTCCAGAGAATTCTCAGAAGCCATTGCCTCCATTTGAGCCTCAGAGACTGCTCGAATCAGGTAGAGAACATCATGATCTACCTCGACGTCCATTGCAACGAGAGCCATCCCGACATTCACTCCGTCCGTCGGGTTCCCGAAGCTCACTCCGTCCAGACATGTATTCGCACTCTCGGGCTGGATCTCGAGATACTCGAGATTATCGTGACAGATCTGCTTCTAGAGGGTCTGTTATCTCTCACGCTCGATCTGCATCGCGAATGTCAATGCGCTCATTTGACTCCAGATGGACGCGAGATGAGCCCTACAGAGATCCAGACAACCGAGACTTCAAACTCAAACGAGATGCTGAACCAAAAGAGATTGATGGCATCACACACTGGTGGACAAACCTTTACCTGGAAGGCAAATTTCTCGGTCACTTCTTCTGCCGTCAGGAGCCGCGTCTCAAGCCCGATTGTTTCTTCCCAGGTATGATTATCTGGGCGACGCACACTTTCTTCCAGAACAATCTCAATGCTACACCCGGAGATCCTCGCATCGCTTTGACTCGCCATGCGCCTGTTTATGTCAAGCCACGACCTATAGTGGTGTTGTACTCTACTGATTCGGGCTTGTGTTGCGCCCCCATGTTCTCTCTCGACAACAAAAATCAATGGCACAGGAGAAAGTACGAATACATTGCCATCACCAAAGAAGGCGATGACTGGCAAGGTGAAACAGATTGGGCTGGTGTGCTCACATTCCGGCCACATCCCCAACAACGACGGCCTCTGAAAGGAAGGACTTACATCAGCTTGCACCAGACGTTGTATGTCAGCACAAGAGAATATGTGGAGACTGATCTGGGTTACCTTCCAGGCGACATGTATAATCGGCTGATCATTGCTCTCGACTACTATCAAGAGACTCGCAAACGAATTGCATACGAATACTTCCAGGAAGATTATAAGAATCGTGGGATGGAACTCGTTGCCGATAGGGATGATGTTCGCGAGAATGAGAAACGACAAGTGAAAGTACAGAATCACAGAATGAAAGACTTCCGTCCGGCGAGAGACGACGATACGATGGTCTGATCTCTTCTGGCCAGCAAGAAACTTCAGGAGGTGGTCAGCGATAGGTCTAAACATGCAGACTGGGGACGATTGGAGCGGGAACCAGAGATGCTGCCATATTAGAGTAGCAAAAGTGAAGCACCGGCTCTAATCTAGAGACCTTGTTGTTGTTCAGTACCATTGGATCAGGCACTTCTGTCCTGTCAAGTTGGAGTCTGTGTCAAGTGAAACCATACATGTGTTCGGGAACACAGAGCAATTCAACCAAGAGCCAACAGCTTACCAGCTCTCACTAGATGCGTTCCTGAACCTGACGACACCCATGTATCTGGATACATTAGTCGTCGACCAGAGTATTCACAGCAGTATACCGAGAACGCCAGGATAAGATGTGTTGGCTGGCGATGGGTATAGTATGTGCGGAAAGAAGGAGAGGTGTATCAGCAGGCGTCGTCTGAGCTCCGCCAAATGTGCCGAATTTTCGCCATGAACAAGTTGGATTTTGCCAGCCCCTGCCCTCTGGAACTACAGACATATTCTGACCACTTCAAGTTGTCACAAAACCGCAAACTATCATGCAATAGTCAATGTTCGTCGCATGTGTCTGCGAGCTGGCCCGCACAAATCCTTGTGTTGACCAGTCACGCATCAAGCCGTTGTTTCGATAGCCGCCTCCCAAATATACCCATCACCTTTCTCAGGACCATCAACAGCGTCAGGCTGTTCAACAAATGAGCAGGCGCCTACGATGGAAGTCACTCTCAAATTTGAATGCTTGGGTAACCAGAAAAGTCATTGGCGCGCATGAAAGAGGCGCACAACATGTGGCACGGACTTGCGACATGGACTTCGGCGCGTAGCAGCCAGAGGCTCGAGTATGAATGGTAGGTGGAGACGTGACT
Organism: Aureobasidium sp. GC_Fusr_1; assembly: GCA_026538705.1. Lineage (NCBI taxonomy): Eukaryota > Fungi > Ascomycota > Dothideomycetes > Dothideales > Saccotheciaceae > Aureobasidium > Aureobasidium sp. GC_Fusr_1. The sequence continues at coordinate 36,122 of JALPCE010000189.1, forward strand.
TCCTGGTTTGCATCTTTCGACCTGCTCCTGCGTTCTTTTGCTGTTTCGTTCCTTCTGCTCATTTTTCTTGTGTGTCGCGATTGTTTTTCTTGTTTACTCGAGCTGGTTCTCTCATTTCCATTGTCCTTCTATTGTCTGTCTTTGATCATCATCCACCAAAAGTTCTTCACGTAGAGGACATCGGCTCTTTCGCGACCAGTCAAACAGACAACGACGACACAATGCGATTCCCTTCTCTTGCTTTCGCTGCTATAGCTGGACTATGGCAGCAGCCACTCTCTCTCAAGCAAGAAACAGTCGCAAGCACGCGTCACATACATGTTGCCAGAACTGTCACCGACTTGACCAGCACTATCTATGCTGTTCGCATGGGTACATCTACAGTATACATGGAATACCTCCCTGGATCCTTGAAGAACAAATCTGTTCCTTGGCAAGCACTACCGACACCGCATCTGGAGCTGCGTTCCGAGGGAGATACAACCAGTACGATGCATATCAAAGTTACTCAGACAATAGCCCAAGTCCATTCCACAGTGTTTGCGAGCAAGGTTGGAACATCGGTGTCGACCATTACGAACGTGTCTCAATCTCTGATTGAAGAGGCTGCCAAGGATGCAGCAGAGTTGTCGTCTTCTCAGCTGGCAGCAGCAATCTCACCCGCCAAGTCTGATGCACTGGCACACTCCACTGTTGCAGTGCTGGCGAGTACTACTGCTTTGCCATCGCCTACACAGCCTGAACCCGCGCAGTCCACCAACTCGAGCTCTGCTTCGACTACCATTCAAGCTGTCGTTACCAGCCCGAGCAGCAGCAACGACTCGATGCTCCCAATAGGTCTCGAACTTCGATCCAATGCAGGAACGACAACAAATAGCCAACAACAGCCAACGACTGCAGAAGCTCCGGCAACAGTGGTTGCTGTGATCTTTGGCTCTTCGACGTCAATCATGACATCTGTACCTCCAACTTTGTTAGCAGCTATCGCTTCCTCACAAGCTCCAGCCACAACAGTGCCAAGTGTCTTCCGGCAGACTACAAGCTCAGAAGGTTCTACACAGACCATACAGACTAGCGGCTCACCCTTGGCTGTCGACACGAATGCTGTCCAAGTCAAGAGCACACAAACAGCTTTGGTTCAACCCTCCAGTGATGCAATCACTGCCACGAGTTCAGCTGCTCCATCTTCGTCGACAGCATCTCCCAAAACATCAAGCTCAGAAGTGGTGTTCTTGTCGAGCTCTGCATCCTCTAACAGCAACAAAGTTTACACTATCCCGGTCTCCACCACCAGTGCCACTTCTGTCTCTTCTGTCAAGAGCTCCGAGATCCCATCAGCTGCACAGACCTCTGATACCTCGCCATCCCTCACAGTATACGGATCGCAAAGCAGTGCATCCGCCGCCGCAGCAGACATTGCCGCTGACAATGAAGCAGGAGCCTCAGGTGGCGATTCTGGCAGCTTCAAGCTCAGCAAAGGAGGCTTTGCAGCAATCATCAGTGTCGTCTCCATAGGTGTCGGTCTAGGCTGTATGTCGTTTTCCCCTCTCTCTACTCCCCCCTTCCAAAAAGAATACTAAACACCATCCCAGTAATCTTCCTCATCCTCTTCGTCGTAGCAAAACGACGTCAATGGAAAGTACGCCAATCCATCATTCGCGCCTCCCGTCGCATCACCGGCCGCTTCTCTTCTCATCCCAATAGAACTGCATTACGCTCGGAAAAAGAACCTACTCTACCGATCATCGAGCCAAGGCAACCATTGGGTCCTCGTCCCGCACCTTCTAGTAGACGCCAACAAGGATTTGCTAATATTGACGCTACACTGCACACCAATTATCGAGGTGTGGAGAGCGTGGGTAAAAGTGTTTCTAGAGGGCCAGAAGCGTGGAGAAAAGCAATGGCCAAGGAGAGGCTGCAGCAGAGTCAGAGTCAGAGGAAGAAGCCTGAGTTGAGGGTTGATACTGGCGTGGCGTCTAGAATGGAAGAAGGAAGAGGTGTGCAAGGAGGAGAGAAGAAAAAGAGAGGTGATTGGAAGGATTTGTTTAGAGCTTTGTAGTTGGAGAAGCAGGAAACTGTTGGTCTGAGGTAGTAGAATGTTTATATGTGCAGTCTTGCAAGAGCTTAATGGTATCTGAATCTTCTTACTGCTTTTGCCTCTCTTGGATCCCATGCTTGCAGACAAAACAGCCAACTCATTCATCCTCATCATCATCATCATCATCATCATCATCATCAATACTCAACACAGCAGCTCTTCCTCTCCTCTGACTCGAAGCCGGTACAGCAGAAGGACCCGGCGTCCTCCCACTCAACCTCTCCTTCTTCATCCTCTGCACAGGCGTCTCATCCACATCCATAACATCGTCATCGTCATCACTAGCAATACTATGTGGCCTATTTGCCCCTTCCTCATCACTCTCGTCATCCGCGTCTCTAGTGGCCTTTTGCACTCTAGCAATCTTGCGCTTGATGACAGGATCACTGTATACGTCCGCCAATGTCAAAAGTTTCTGACATCCAGGGACTGGGCATTGGACAGCGGCCGCACCTTCGGATCGCACATGATTGTTAGGCATGTTGATCATTGAGGTGATGGCTTCTCTCTCGAACGAATGAGGGCACTTGCGACTGGTGACCGGATCCTCGAATTCTCTCAGCGTCAAGGGGCATCTTGTGCTGATTGTCTCTTTTGCGATTTGGAGGTCGTCGTCGCTGTCTTCTGCACCCAAGGCGGTCTGCCCGTTCTCGGGACGGTCTTCTTTGAACCAGAGGTGTGCGGGGGGCATAGGGTTGTCCCCTTCGTACTGCCAGCGCGCTTCGTGGGTGATTCGCTTGAAGTTGACGTAGTGGTTGTTTCTGCTGTAGCGAGCAGTCAGAGACTGCCCGTTGAAGGTTGTTTTGGCGCGGTTGACGCGGTCGCCAAAGAGTTCGGCGACGGCGAGGGGACGTTGGGTAGCGTTTGTGGGATCGGTAGGGTCAAAGTCGGGATATTCTTCTTCTTCTTCTTCGTCGTCGTCTCCTCGCTGGGTGCGTTGTGTGCGCTGGGTAGAAGCATTCGAGACGTCTATGATAAGGTCTGCGAGGCTATGTTGCATGTCTTCGATATTGTTGTCGGCGTCGATCATCTTGCGCACGTCTTTGTCCATCTGGGCAGTCATGCTGTCGACTTTTGCTTGTAACTCCTCAAACTGTGCTTCCATCTCTTGAACACGCTGTTGACTTGTGGACGGATCGTCATTGTTTCTAGCTTTTGCACGAGCATTCTCCAGAGCCTTTTCCTTGCTACTCAAGGCTTCGTTGGTCTCGGCGGCGGCTTCACTGAGACATGAGATGACTTCGGCAAGCAGCTGGTGATTTTGCTGAAACTTCAGGGGCTGTGATAGGTGGCGTAGTCTGTCGCGGCCGGCAACGCTGAGAGGATGTTGTAGCGGTTGGTAGGGCGGGAGTTCGTTGGTAGGCGCTCGTTGTGTTGATGTGACAGTGCCAGCTCGACTAGGCGTGCCTCTAGCAGGCGTCGATGCGACTGTCGAACGTCTCGTCCGAAGCGACATGATGTCTGTGTCTTTGTGTGGCAGGCAGATGGTTGAAGCTCTCCAAAAGTCGTTTGGCGGAAGACGCGTTCCAGGCACGCGTCCGCTCGCGCCAAGCCCGCTGTGCTCCTTCCAATTCTCTTTCAGGACACAGTCGCACCTGCCTCTTCACACCTCGACTTCATAACCATTCGACATTGATCAACTATGCATGAGATACTGAATCTGCTGTTTGCTTATACTCATATCTAGCCTACCAGGCCTTGGTTCTTATTTACATCAAAAGCGCTTGTGGGTATTACTGTCTCTTAGGTCTCCTTCTTCTTCATTCTTTATTCTCCATCGTCCATTCTTCGTCTCTCACCCACCGGATCCTCTTACTTGGTGATGAAGCCAAGGTAGTCGGCAACGATCAGTGTCACCATGCTATCATATATGTCAGCCATTGTCATAAAACATGATCTGATGAGACTTACGCGTGAGGCGCGATGCGCACATAGTATGTTGAGAAGCCTCTGTAGAATCTCAATGGTCCTTCCTCGGCTGCGACCTTCTTGAAGCAGTCGAACATGCCCTTGTACTGCACTTCGCCGTTGGGTCCCTTAGTCTGCTTCTGCAGTCTAGTCTTGACAAAGTCGAAGGGCAGACTGAAGAACGAGGCAAAGAATCCTGCTGCTGCCGATGCTGTCAGGGTCTGGGTGCGAGGCGACAGTGAGGTATCCTTGAGTTGGTTCTTGGCTTCCGAGAAGAAGGCGAGTTGTCCAAAGTTGAGAGCCATGGCACGCACCACTGTGGGTCCAGCACCCGACCAGAGAGCAGCCACGCCTTCTTTCTGCGAGATGCGAGTCAGAGCATCGAAGACTGACTTGTAGTTGGCACGCTGCGCAACAGGCTTCAGGCCATCACTCTGCATGCGGATAAGTGCGAGATCTGCAGGGTTTCCGACCATGGCTGCCAAACCACCTGCAGACAGACCAGCTACTGCTCGCTCGGCGAAGCCGATTCCCTTGCCCTGGTCCTTGGCTCTCTTGGTCAAGGTCGCCATGAATGTGTCGAAGAAGCCAAGACGAGCTGTCGTGTATACGGCTTGTCTGAGGAGTCCTGCGCTAAGCCCAGTGTATAGATCACGAGCTTTGCCGCTTGCGATGATATCGCGTGTGATCGCGAGAGGTGTGGGCTTGGGTCCAGTCTTGACACCCTCGCCAGCAAGCTGCAGGCGCACCTTGATCATATCGATTGGCTGGATGACTGATGTGGCAACCATGCCGGCGACACCGCCATTGATGAATGGCAAGGCAGCACGAACGAAGGGTGCGTGTAGGAAGTCCTGGGTGGCCTTTTTAGGGTTCTCAGCAGCAGCCTTCATGGCTTGAGGTGAATCTTTGGCCGCGTTACGGGCCGCAGCCGCAGCTTCGGAGATGGTCGATGTGGTGCTCATGTTCGGCAGGCAGAAGTGTTCGAAGATAGATCCTATCTTGCTTGATCGAAGTTATATGCTGATGGAAGATGCTTCGACCTCGGTTATGCGATGGTCAAGTCGTGACTCAGAAGATGAAGCGTATGTGCCCTACGTCTAGTAGCACCAAATGTTAGCCAGTGGCTCTTATCAAATGTGAGTACGGGCCGCATGCGGTCGAATTCATCAATGTGGTTGCTGGGAACGACTTGATGTCGGGATGTGTGGAGAGAGCTGGCAAGCCAGCCGGTACCCGTCGACGCGAAATGTTCCGCCCATACAATTGTCGTTCTAGACCTCGAAGCCTCGATAGACAATGTTGCTACCCGCGATAGCCAGCGCTATCTCGGCAACCAAGCGAGGACATACCGGGACTCGTGGTGAGGACGAAATCGATTGCTTACCTTGATGTCCAGATACCCGACAGCTACTGCTTGTTGTACTGGCGTGTTCTGCTGATGAAACGAATCGTATATTCGACAACGTCAAAGCTATTTTGGTCGCAAGGCAGATGAAAGCATATAACGACAGCGCGTGGTGGTCGTTGTGAAGGACGATTGAGGAGGAAGTGGATAATGCTATATATGTCGGATTTGCGGATGTTCCTCAAGTTTTGGAAACAAGGCTTTTGATGGCCCGAAATTCTACGATTCGCTCGAGGGTCGAACACTTTGAACAGAAGAGGGAAGAGCTGCTTGTTGACGAGGCAAGCCACTCTTTCACTGGCGCCTTCCTACGAGGCTGCGAGAGAGATGCGGGGTCGATCACAAGTCGTTTGTATCAGCAGCTGCCAGCATCCAACCATTGCCCCGCGCCCAATGGCAGTCGCCGTTCTCTGTAGTCGATCCAATCCATCGAACTCTGGATAAAGCTGGCGCGTCGCCATTCGCTCGCCCAAGAGGTACACAAAGGCAGCTACGTTACGCGTGTGAACTGCTGGGCTTGCTTGTTTCACGAGCTGCCATGTCGAAAAACATCGAGCCGGAAAATCAGGCACCCTGCTCATCAAGGGTCCTTGGTACCCTGTATTTGGACATCGTCGTCGCTGTGAATCGGGACCGCTCTCCTCAATTTTGCGTGGAAATTGAGGATAAAGTTGTTGTTGTTTCCTTGCTGACCACTCAGGTGGAGAAATGCACATCCCCCACCTCTTTGCGGAGATGGTTGCCGTTGGCAGGGCGGAGAGCCGTTCCCGGTCTGCCCCGAATGCGGAACTGGACAGATGGAACTTGTCTCCAATTCCTCCTGGAGGCAGGTGCCGAGGGTTCCTCTTCTGTTTACCGCTACATTCGAGGCCACGACCATAACTTGACGGAGCCTTCAGACACGCCACCAACAATTGCCTTGAATGCACCCGACCACGGAAGACGGTGGCCAAGGCCTGCCGCACTGTCATCGAATATTCTAATAGTGGCTGGCGTGATGGCACGCAGTCTCTCGATTCTGCTATGGTCTGGCTTCCAGGATCCGAATTACAGCCAACAGTGCATCTCAAGTGCTGTCTGGGAATATAGCAGGTGGGCACTCGCCTAGGGCACCAAGTCATCATTCGCATTCTGCTTTGCCCGCTCCTTGATCTTTAACACACGACACATCACCGTGATAGATTGACATGTACTAGGATATATCAAGCAACACAAACGCTCTCTACGAGATGTACCCTCATCAGCTAACCATCGTTTAATCAAACACACTTTCGATTGCATCCGCCGACAGTCCTATGTCCTTCAGCCGACTTTTCGCCATAGCGATAGCTGATTTCGTATGTTCATAACCTGAACACACTGATAGCGGTGCTCGCGGTTCGTTTCCCGTCGCATGTTGCAACCCTAGGTCCTTGAAAGCTTCTTCTTTCCGCTCGTTCTCTCTGTGTGTGTACACCTCCATCAACCGGACATGGCTTTCTCGAGTCAGGCTTGCCTGCCTATACTGCACAGCTTCGGCCCTGCTGATCGCGACTGGCCGATCTATATCTACGAAAGACTCGGGTTCGATGGGGTCCCTTCCATTTTCCGCTGCAGGAGCTCTCGCATCTTCCTGGCTGACTCTGGGGTGACGGCTGCTTTTTTTTTATCTCGAGTCTGGCAGCCGCAATGTCTGTGTCCCATTGTTGAACCGGACAAAGGAGTTCTTGGTTACCGGAATTGGAAATGCATCCTTTGACCTTGTCGTGTGAGGTGAGACCGACACAAAGGATATTCGGACTTTGGGTGCACTGAACAATATCTCAACACTGCACTATGGTTAAAATGCAGGAGGATTGAATGATGCCAGGGTCGCTGATCTTCAACCCGATATTCTTTTTCGTTCTCAACTTGTGCTCTGATTTTTACTTAACTCGAGTGGAAGGGCGACACAAAGAGACGATCATGGTACGATCAAGACAGTTCACCCTGCAACAGAAAAACTGCTTTGGGCCCAAAACTCAAGGAAGATCAAGTCTTTGTCGAGTGAACTTTCTATCCGGGTGCGGTGACACATTCAAACTGTCGATGATTTGCTGATATGACCTAAAGATTTCCTTTGTACTTGAAAATCTTGACTCGGCTGCAAGCGGCTCAAGAGACCGCCCCAGAAATGGAATTCCATCATTGCCAAAGGACTCAGCAAAGTCGGCGTGAAAGAACTTCAGACCTGGGTTGTTGCGCTGCACATATTCCTGTATACCGTCGAATCAAGCTTGCCTCGGCATGCACTTGCCAGAAATGGAGATCGCGGACGGAAGTAGTCGTCAATTGAGCCAACTCCCATTTTATAGGGTAGGAACTAAGAACTTGGCTATCCGCAAGTACATTTCCTGGTCATCCCAAGCATCCAAGCATCAATTTTCCCATGTCAACTTCGTCTTCGTAAGCTCTGGTTTCCCATCACAATGCTCACCTCAACTCCAAACGCTGCAAAAATGAAACGTACTACAGATTCCAGTCTAGCGGAAAAGCACAATACTGCAATACTGTATGTGTGTGATTCATATGATTTCTTCTTTGTTGTTTTCCTTCCACTGCTCTTATGCTTAGTCGATGCTGATGAATTCTCTCCCCCTCTCGACCTCGCATGCCCTTACCTGATGCCGCATCCGGATGGGAACAATGATTTCAACTATATTTGCCGCTTCCGGGTCAGAGTGCTTTCTTTGTCTCAAGATCCTGTCAAAGACTATGTCGCCATAACTTCGAGCCACAGATCTGGTCTCGTTCCTCATCTCTCATATACACTTGACTGTATGAACGCCCAAGGGATAAGCTGAGACACCCAACACCGTCCCTCTCCACAGCTTCGATCAACAAAACAGCCTCTCTTGTCGAAGAATGAAGCTGGTCAGCAAGAAAATCAGAAAAGACTCATCGTACAAATCATCACTCGGCGACGTCAAAAGCGGCGTGAAGAAAACACCTCCCACATCGCCTAAGAAGATGTCAGCCCCCAGGTCATCTCTGAGACAGCAGAAAAAGGAGCCTGAAGGTGGTCCGCTCCCTGGCACATGGGAAAAGTTCGACACTGAGCCCGCCGAGTACAAAGGAGAATTCTCATCCTCCCTCAATGCAGACGGTATCACTTGCAAGAGAAGCTGGAAGACCAACGTCAAGACGAATGAACGCGTGTTGTGGGCTTCTTTGACTGAACGAGTCGCCGATCACTTTTATCCTGGTCAGATCATCCGCGCCATGGACTCTCGTTTCATGTCAGATCTGAAAGCTCCCCTCGATGAGCGAAACACGGCTTCACATACCGATGGTCCAGTCATCGCTAAGATGCGACCCATGGTCATATTGTGGAAAACACGACATGCACTTATCTGTCTGCCATTCAGAGGCGGGACACTGGAAGACAAAATCGTCATGAAAACCCACCCAGGGACCTGGAACGAATACATCAGCGTCACGAACGAAGACGACAAGACCTGGGAAAGCAAGACACCTGGCTCTCCCCTCATTTACACAAGTCATCCCCCCAAGAGCCCCACCGATGAGAAGTTTTCCGGGCGATCCTACATCGATCTTTCATCTCCCACAAGGATCGACATGATCTCTGAGATGAAGACAAACCTGGGACACTTGAGCGGCAGCCAATACTGCAGACTGCTCCATGCGTACATCGAGCTCCAAAACCAATACAGGCAAAATGCATTCGACGAGTTTGGAGAAGTGGCTGTATTGCCTAACCCGGAGACCTGGCCGCCAAACGATCACTATTGGAAACTCAGGCTTGCGAAGATGGAAAACAAGGTTCCTAAGCTCGATAACAAGACCAAGACTTACAAGTTGGTGGCGCCTTATTAAGGCTTGGGGAGCTCTGAGTGGGATGCAGTGGTTTCTTGAGTTGGTAAAGTGAAATACACAACAAATGATACAGTCCACTCTGGAACATGTTCGGTCGGTTCTGTATCTATGAACGTCCACGTAGCCGTTGCTCTCCTCGTTCCACTTGCGGATATATAGAAGCTGCAAAATTTGAGGAAGAACAAGCACGACTTGCTCGAGGCACTGTCGCTGCTGAACAGGTCATGTTGCATCACTGCAGATCATATCAACGTGCCGTCTTCTTTTGCTTGATAAAATGAAGCGTATATAGCGTCCTTGCTACTGTGTCCAAACATAGCCCTTAGAACCTTACTCTGTAGATGTGAGGCCTCGTTGGATCCTCGTCTGCACGGCTGGAATCAAACGAGATCGAAAAAAGTCGTCAAGAGACCAGGACTACACGCAAATTGCAA